>CAEFZP010002083.1:32500-266057 GCA_903064625.1 Mallotus villosus
AGAGGGAGGGGGGGGCTTGTTTTTTCTTCACCCCAACAACCCCCACCCGGCCTAAACCCAAACTCCCCTGATGGTGCCTCTCGCCCCTCCTACTCACCCCCTCCCCCTCCCCAGCGGGGTTAAAGCGCACCTTCCCACTAAAGGTCGCCGGGGTCACACATCTGCATGTGAAATGTGAACCCTCTGACATTCCAGGGCAGCCCTAAGCCGCACAGGCCTTTTGTTAGCTGGGGCGCCCGTGTCAGGCCTAACAAGCCGAGCACAGGGCTACGAGATGACATGTGGCTCCTCTCTCTCTCTCTCTCTCGCTCTCTCTCTCTCGCTCTCTCCAACTCCAACTCTCTCCCCTCCCCTCCTTCTCCCATCCATCTCTCTCTGACACTCTCCTGTTTTCTCTTTCTCTCTCTCTCTCTCTCTCTCTCTCTCTCTCTCTCTCTCTCTCTCTGAGCGCCAAACGCAGAGAAAACCGGGGCGACAGAAACAAGGACGACTCCCCTCTTCCGTCCCTCTCCCCTCCAGATGAAATTGTCAGCCGGTCGTAACAGGCTGTAACAAATCTCTGGTTCGCTGTGTGTTGGTGTTTTGCGGGGGCCGAGCGGGGCGGCGCGGAGTTGGGCTGGGTCCTCTCAGTGGAGCTTTTAAACAGGCTGCCTGCTGAGGTGCTATGGCGGGCCCAGGGCCCTTTCAGCTCCTGAATTAAGTTCTGAGGCACAAAGGGCAGCTATTCATCGCCTGTGGCGGACTTCACACTTGCCTTTATGTCCCGACTGGCAGGCAGTGCATGGAGAGAGAGGGGCGAGAGAGAGAGAGAGGAGAGAGAGAGAGAGAGAGAGAGAGAGAGAGAGAGGGGAATAATCAGGGACTGGACAAGAGAGGACTGGGGACTTTGGAGAGGGGGAGGGGGGAGAGAAGGAGAGACCATATGAAAGAGGCCAGCGAGAAGGGGAGAGGAGGGCGGCGTTGAGGGACCTAGATCCCGCGATGAACATGGTGGATGGATACGCCGGTAAACTCCCCGTGGCGAGGACTGACCTTTTCACTCTCTCCGGACCTCCCTTGGCGCCTCGCTCTCCCTACTGTGCTCTCTCAGAGCAACTCGGCAGGGAGGGCACCGACACGCACACTCACTCACGCACACGTAACACACACACAGACAGGCGCACAAACGAGAGTGTGGTGGTGCGTACGTCGTCCAGTACCGCGGAAGGCAGGCCTGAGCAGGCAGGCCACGGTTCTTCACCACACCGTGTTAACTACACCACTGGAAGACGAACATGTCCTGAACGACATTTTATCAAACGAGATAAACAGGTGCTTGTCGGCCACCGCTGGGTACGCGTCGGCGAATCGGCGCCTCTCGCGTACGCCCGCGCTTCGACAAGACCTCTCTTTAGCGCGACAATCCCAACGCCTCTCCTCTCGACATCGTCGGGGCCGTGTACAGTATCGCCAGAGCTCATTAAACGGAAAGGTTACTGTTAAACTCGCTCGCTTTGGTGAAAGAGAGCGAGGGAGAGAGGGCGGGCCTCGTGTTCCGGGGGGGGCGCGTGAAACGTTCCCCGACATCGAAGCACGAGGGTGTAATTAGACGGGGACTCGACGTCGGACTGAGGTCGGCAGATCTGTGTCGTGTGTTGTTGTCCACGCTTCCAGGTGGTCGCTGAGCACCCACACCCCCTCTCACAGTCACACACACTCACACGCGCGCACACACCCACCCAAATGCATTGGAAGCACCGTAGATGCTAAAGAGCATTAACGTGAGTGGGTCTCCGAGGGGGAGGCAGGGTGAGTGGGTCTCCAAGGCCCCCCCGCTGTACGGATCGTCCCCGGGGGAGACAGGGTGAGTGATTCGCTCGCCTCCGCCGTCGCATTAGAACCGTCCGTCCACCCAAACAGATCCATCCCAGCGCTAGTTAAAAACTCTCGGGGTGGAGGAGGGGGGTCGAGTGGGGGATCCCTCCGACAACCCCCTACACTCCGTCCCCTCACCCCCCCCATCCCCTCACCCCCCCACCCCACACACACACAACACCACCAACACCACCCCAACCTTTTATGATGCCCGTAAAATGGAAGAGTGCAGCTCTATACTTGAACTAATAATATTGGAGCTTAGCCCGGGTGATTGATGATCTTTAGCGCCGGGCCGATCGGTCTCATCTTTCTTCAGATTTTTATCACTGACTTGTTTGCAGTCATGTGCAATCACAGGCACCAGGAGAGGTAACAAGTGTTTGATGTATGATACTTGAGCCACTTTTGTCAGGAGTGCATTTCCTTTCTCCTCTTCCTTCTTTTTTTTCTTCTTTTTTTTCCTTGGGCTCATGTTTGTGGCTTTCACTTGAATTGTTTGTGAACTGTTTGTTTATTCTCCCTCTCTCTCTCTGTGTCTCTCTCTCTCTCTGTGTGTGTCTCTCTCTCTGTCTGTCTCTCTCTGTCTCTCTCTTTCTCTCTCTCTCTCTCTCTCTGTCTCTCTCTCTGTCCCTCTCCCTCTCTCTCTCTGTCCCTCTCTCTCTCTGTCTCTCTCTCTCTGTCCCTCTCTCTCTCTGTCTCTCTCTCTGTCTCTCTATCTCTCTCTCTCTGTCCCTCTCTCTCTCTCTCTCCATTTTTATCCTCAGATGGTGGGAATGTCTACTCCTGGGGGATGGGGCAAGAGGTGAGCCAAGCATGTTTCCACTTTGGCCCCTGCCAAAAGAGGCAAAGCAAAGACAACACAGAACCCCTCCTTATACCACTGATACACACACACAGACACACACACAGACACAGACACACACACACACGTCCCTCCTCCACCCAAAGGAGGTGGAGGAGGGATTTAGACTGTAAGGCTTGTGTGCAGTTTTCTGTCCCTCCCTTTGAGCACTTAGTATCCTTCATGGCGAGCCAAGAACGCACATCTTTTTAAATACTATAAATCACCTTTATGGGACCTGCTGTTTGTCTATCTCGATGCATCTCCTCCACATGGACAGAGCAGGATATCCTCTCTCTCGTGTGTGTGTGTGTGTATATGTATGTGTGTGTGTGTGTGTGTGTGTGTGTGTGCGTGTGCGTGTGCGTGTGCGTGCGTTTGTGTGTGTGCGTGCGTGTGTGTGTGTGTGTGTGTGTGTGTGTGGTGTGTGTGTGTGTGCGTGGTGCTTATGCTGACCGTGTCCTGTCTGTCCTCCCGCCCGCTAGATAAGGAAACCCACCTGTCGTTGTTCCGCGTGTTCTGGCCTTTCATTCAGCGCTTCCTTTAAAGAGCAGCGTCGCTCCGCGGCCCTCAGAGAGAGCCCCTGGAGTTTTACGAGAGATCCATCTCAATCCCTCCTCTTCCCCCCTCTCTCTCTCTCTCTCTCTCTCTCTCTCTCTCTCTCTCTCTCTATCTCTCTCTCCCCCCCTTCAGTGGATCTCAAAGGTGGTTGAAACCCCAGTGAAAGAAAAAGAGCAAACATATCCCTTTTACAATGTGCCAGAGACGACGGGGCTTTGCCATGAGACTGATAAGACACGCGCAGGTCACGGAGAGCGAGAGAGGAGCCAGCGTTAGGTATCACATGTTAAGTCCTCTGACGTGACCTCTGCTTCCACTTCATATTCTCAGACGGTGATGCTAACGAGAGTGATAGGGTTTACCTGACGTCCTGTCTCTCTCTCTCTCTCTCTCTCTCTCTCTCTCTCTCTCTCTCTCTCTCTCTCTCTCTCTCTCTCTCTCTCGCTCTCTCTCCACTCCTCCTCCCCCTGTCGGGCCTCTTCTGCTTCTCCTTCTTGCCTCTCCTGATCCATCTCTCCCCCTCAGCTATCCTCACTCTTCTGTGCTCACTTTCTGTCTATGTCTCTCTCTCTCTGTCATCTCTCTCTCCCTCTTTCCTCTCCTTACTCTCTCTCTCTTTCTCTCTCTCTCACTCTTGTCTTTTTCTCTTACTCTCTCTTTCTTTCTCTCTCCCTCCCCTGTCTCTGTTTCTCCCCCCACCTCCACCTCCACCTACCCCTGCCCCCTCTCTCTCTCTCTCTCTCTCTCTCTCTCTCTCTCTATCTCGGAGCGGCTCCCATGATTGATTGTTTCTCAGTGCAGTCTGACAGGAAGTTGCCGAGCGCCGCGGGACCCCGGGAGCGCCCGCGCCACCCGATTAAGACTCCCCACCCCCCCCCCACCCGCCGTAATCAGCCACGCGGTGCCACACCAACACCGGCCCCATCAACGCACAGAAAATAGGAAAAGGGTTCCAGCCTGAAAGATAACACTGTGTTTGGGCAGCTGGAAGATGCGCGTGGAAGTCCCGCTCTCAGCCCCGGGTCTCCTCCCCGCGGGTTACCAAACACTCGGTATCAGTTGCAACAGGGAAAAGCAGAAAAGCAACCCAAAAAAAAGGTCTTAAACCTAATCAAATCCCCACTGCCATTCCAAGGCAAACCAGACGGGCTGTAAACCTATTACAGCTGGTAATAGCATTACAGATAGAAATCGCATTGTTTTTTGTTCCGATTCTCAAAGAAAAGAGGGACGGCCGGGGCCGTATCACATGATTGAGGTGAGAAGGAATTTGAATGATGTCACAGCGCTGGTATAGCTCCCGCTAGATTCGATATGGGATTAGTCCCACAGGGGATATATGCTAATGAATCAAGCACAGAGGAATGTAAACAGGACGGCCCAGTCTGTCTTTATCGCGGGTCGCTGCCATGACACCGGCGTTGACTTCCCATCCAGTGAGCCCTCCAAGATAGTCCACAGCGTTGTCTCGTCCGTGATCAACCAGTAGCAACAGCCAGAGGATAGCATCAATATGAACTTGGAATCCTCATGTAATGAAATCAGTCCGTCAGACTGTTCTCCCCCGTCGCTGCATGACACGAGCTTTTAATAGCCTTGGAGAGAGTATCATATCTGTGGTCAGTCAGGGGCCAGGAGGGCCTTGGCGGGGGTCACGTGTGGCTGGTCATCTCATACCGTCTGACTGACTGGAGACCTTGGCACACGAGCCCTTAGCACGGCTTTAATCTGCTTACGGCTGAAATGACTGGAAATGCTCGGAGAGTGGGGGCCGAACACGCGCGCTCGCGCGCAAACGCAAACACACGCACACGCCGTCTCTGCTATCTCTCATGGTCATCGACATAGCCTTTGGATAGCGAGTCTTTCGCTGACCCTGACACACGCGCAGAGACGCACACACGCGCTTGTTTACCCTGAAATAACCCTTTAGGAAGAAAAAAAAGAAAGAATGGTCTTTACCTTGCATAGGGGCCGTGCACACAAACGCATACATACACATGGTATTCCTTGTATGTTTCGTGCCTCGGTGGTCATGTGTGCGCACGATCCCACAAGCCCCTGAGAGGGATATCTGTCTGTTTATGTATTTGTGTGGTATCTTCCCTAAATCAATAGAGCCGTTTGGCCTGTCGATTGCAATCCCGTGGCTAATGAGTAGGGGAACTGAGCGGGCAGGATCCGCCAGACTGCTGGAGACCCCTGGGCCGAGCTCCAACACTGACCAAGCCTCTTCGGACCCCCGGGCCGAGCTCCAACACTGACCAAGCAGCATCGGACCCCTGGGCCGAGCTCCAACACTGACCAAGCCTCTTCAGACCCCTGGGCCGCGGCCAAATCACCCATGATATCACCCGGGTCCAGGGCCATGGAGAAAAATAAGCCGTATTGATACGGAGGTTCAACAGGTGTCTCCTTACAGTGAATGTGTGTGTTTTGTGTGTGTGTGTGTGGAGATATGGTGTGCGAGGGGGCGCTTTCGTACGCATCACATCCTGTCCTGCTGAGTTCGTCCAATCAGAGCCGGGAAGCTGACAGCTGCAGACTCAGTCAGATGCTCCTTCTAATGTCCTCTTTGTTTATTAATTAACTCGCAGGACATATATGCTGAGAGGCACCTATCGATTGGTCAGCAACATGAATTGATTCCACGCTTCACGAATCATATTGTTGCCGGGGAGGTCATTAGTATGTTCTTTGTGTCCTGCGTCGGATGAGACCGTACTGTGGGGGTTCGATGCTGGTCTAAGCTGTTTTAGGGTTGAGGCGTCGAGCGCTCGCCGTCGATCTTAAACCGCTGCTTGCGCTTTCGTCAGCATCCCCCACGTACATTGTTGCCTCTCTCTCTCTCTCTCTCTCTCTCGTCCCCCTCCACCCCCGGCACCTTGCGTCTCGTTCCGCTCGGCTCGGCCCAACCGGCGTGTGTCGGCGTTTCAGTGCATGGGGTCTGTCTGAGGTGCAGCGCCGAAGTCATTCCTACCCCCTGCTGAGACCCCGGAACAGATGGTTCCAGATGCGTCTGGCGCAGTGTGGTGCAACACCTGACAGCTTTTCTCTCGCTCTCTCTCTCTCTCTCTCTCTCTCTCACTCGCTTTTTTCAGGGAAACGCGCGCCCCGCGCACACACACACACACAGCTGGGGCGAACACATGCCGACGCACACGTGTGCATATCCGCACACAGACACACACACATCACACCCACCCACATTATACACACACACACACACAGATTTGCACACTTTGAGCTCCAGTTGACTGAATCAACACACACACACACACACACACCCTTCCACCCCCATATACATCCGCCGCAGACTCACCCCCCTCACACACACACTCCCCGACATATGCCAGGCCATGCCAGTGTGCACAGGAGCACACACTACGGAGTCTGGGTTCATCTCTGCTGGGGCAGGAACAGAGGGTGGAGCAGCAGACAGCAGGCTGGGGCACAGGAGTCAAACTGAGCCTTCTGTTTGCTCAAACACTGTCAGAGTCACACGGCGGAGCGAGAGGGGGGGGAGGTTAGGATTGTGTTCTGTCAGACGGGATGCAGGATCGATGCGGCTGGGCGTCGACGCCCCCCGCGACCCCTGATGACGGGACGTTCGAGGCCGTGAGCCTCGTCTGTGATCGTTATGGGGAATGAAAACGTTGTCTTTTGTCTGGCTCGCCGCGGAGAAATGTATATGTCTCCCCTCTCGACGATCACTTCAGGAGAAGCCCAGGCACGTTGCCAGCTTTTTTTTTCCTGTCGTGCTGTATATTGTGGTTTGGACAAAATAGCAGACATGTTTAAGATGGAGTTTTAAGAGACGCGATTATGCGTCTTCCTGAGGGGAACGGAGGAGGTGATGAATGGGTCCTCTCTGACTAATTCGGCGGCCATGTTTTTTCTCAGCTGCTCTGAGGGGAGGGACTGTGTTCCGGGTGACGGAAAGGCTCCTCGGCCAATAGCAGACCAAGCTTTCAAACGGGTGGTGGTGAAAAATCTCAGTGAGCTACACAGAGTTCTTCCTCCCTCCCGTCCAATCAACAGTGACGTACTGTGCGTGTGTTTTTTTCCCGGTGCGCGTTTATGACGTTTACGAAGTGCATGCGTGTCATTCCAGGGTCAACTAGGACACGGGGAGGGCAGGACCCACGCCTCCAGCCCTCTCCTGGTGAACCACTCCGCCTTGAAGAACGTCTCACGGATAGATACCGGGGACAGCTACAGCGCGGCCCTCGCAGGTGAGCACCACCCTGTACCCGACCCCCCGACCAAGGTTCTGTCAGCGGGCATGGGCCCCACTCGCATCTCGTCCTCGCTCAAACAAGCTCATACTTGACCCCGTCTTTGTGGACGGGGTGTCGATTGAGCACAGCCTCTCTCTCTCTCTCTCTCTCGTCCAGTATCTGCAGGCTTGTCAACAGTACATGAATCCGTTCATCCCACAGCTACAACAATATGTCCTTGTCCAAATCGGCAGTAAGTGTGGTGAGATGTTTTCCAGATCCCCGAATTCAGCGAGTTTAAACCGAAACCTCAGACACCGTGAACGACATCCAAAACATAAAACCCCCCCAAAGAACTGAAAAGGCCCTCCGTGTTTGTAGCGGCTCCTTTTCCCCCTCTGGCCTTGGGAAGTTGTTAAATCAAATGTGCGTCTCATCTGGGTTGTGTTCCGAGTCGGCGAAGTGTCTCCAGACGCGCTCTCTGTCTTGGTTCCGCTATCACGTCTCCGCACTCCGGCGAGCTGCGGTCCTGCTGGATCCACTGACGGGGGGCTCGGAGCAGGAGCATACCTCTGCAAATGTACCACCCCGGCACCGCCAGTCATCACAGGCTCATTTCAGACCTGGATACACTTCCTGCTCCAGTGCTGTTTTCCCATGGCCGCACGGCGGGATGGACGGACGGGGGGGTTCGTTCCCTCGTTTTGCAGCTTGAAAGGCCACCGGTTCATTAAACGAACCGCAGTCGACATATCGAGTTTGAATTCTCGGCGCGTTTTCTCCCCGAGTCGTTTCTCCGTCGACTCCGGTTATGTCTTTAGGTGATCTATAAAATGTTATTATTTAAAACAAGGCTTTTATGGATTGCTTACGAGGCATGCTTAGCACATGATTGATCTGACCTTCTTGCAGAGGACCGTTCTCGGAGAAAACATCAGGCTTAACCTTTTTTTCGCCACATTTGCCTGAGTGTGTGAGTGAGTGTGTGTCTGTCAGTGTGTGTGTGCACCTTTTCCTTCTTTAAATAAGGCAAGAGAGAGAGAGAAATAAGAGAGAGTTGATTTTCCCCCAGCATGCACTGAGACAAACTTGTCTCCCATGCCTGTGTCCTTAGCTTCTCCTGGCAAGGTTGTTACTATTATCTCACATGGAATGAATGGATGAAATCATCCATTACGGATTGATCAATCATGGTGAGAGGGTGTCTAAGTGTGTATAGGTGTGTGTGTGTGTGTGTGTATAGGTGTGTTTGTGTGTGTGTGTGTGTGCGTGTCTGTCTCTCTCTCTCTGAGGGGCTAGGCGTAGATTGATGCCGGATGGAGATTGATGGAAGACCGTCGTGAGGTGGATACTCAGTTATCTCCTTGTAATTAAAATCAACCTCATAAAGATTATTGACTCCCACCACCACACACAAACCAGCAAGACTCCTTCTCTTGGCAGGGTTTGTAAAGCGCTTCTTGAAAAATGAAACATTGCATATTAAGCAGCACATATTTCCCATTTATGCGGAACATTTAGATGTGGTTAAGTTATCGTAATGTGCAATAAAACCTGGATGTGAAATTTGTAATCCACTTTGGAAAATTGCTTACTATATTGCTTTAACATCCCCTGAAAGAGCTTTGGAAATGTGTGTGCCAGGTTTATTGTGCGCCATCATTTAAATGTCCCCCAATGCAGGCAGTAAATATTAATTTATTAGTGGCAGGTTTAAATAGGCAGGCAACAGTAGCGTGTGTTTGTGTGTGTATACGACTGTATTCGTGTGTTTGTGTGTGTATACGACTGTATTCGTGCGTGTACGGATCTGCGTACATCTTTACATACATTTGTAAACACACAAACGTGCGCAGCGTTTGCGCGTGTGTGCGCACGAATACGGTACATAACGTCTTTCAGTCAGAAAAGGACAGCGAGGGGGAAGTCTCTGTTCCGAGTTAGCTTCTCCGACAGACGGTAATTGACAGCTCCCCTCAAACTGCTTCTAATTAGCCTCCGTGTGTCTTCTTTAGTCGAAAGGAAACCGGTACTGAACTACGGTTCAGCAGCAAGCTAATCTGGGAGACGTAGTGAGGAACGGCTTCCTGTCCACCTGCATCTCTGGCACTTAAGCTGTGTTGTTCTAGCAGGACGGCAGTTAGCCTGTTGTCCAAACACGGCCCCGCGTAAACAGTAACCTGAGAAACCGGACCTGGGATCTGGCCTCTGTGTGGACAGCTTAGCGGCGTGGAAAGGACAGAGCTTTATTGATTTTACACACAAGACACACACATAAATACAAAGCACCAATCAAGTCTCTCTACAGAACCTATTTTTCATTGCTATTGCTCTTCATTGAAACCAACCATATCTATATGCAGTTGATGTGTGATCCTGTGTGTGACCCAGCAGATGGAGAGCTGTTCGTCTGGGGTCGGGTCCCACCCGCGTCCCAGGACGAGGCTGCGGCCTCTCAGAGGGTCTGGACCCCCCAGCCTCTCTCCCTGGGGGGGCGGGAGGTGCGCGAGGTGGCCTGTGGTACCTGGCACATGATGGCTCTCACAACTGCTGCTCCAGGTTGGTCCCCCCACCCACCCCCACACACACACACACACACACACACACGCGCCACCCATATCTCTCTCTCTCTCTCTCTCTCTCTCTCTCTCTCTCTTCTCTCTCTCTCTCTGTCCGTCTATCTATCTATCTGTCTGTCTGTCTCTGTTTCTCCTTATCTATCTGTGTTTCCCCCCCCTCTCTTTCGTCTCAATCTTTTCCCTCTCTTTCCCGCTCTCTCTTGTTCTGTCACCCCCCCCACCCTTCCAGCTCTGTTCCCTCCACTCACTGCGTTAGTTATTCTCTCCAGAGTGTGGCATCATTAATGCACAGTGGGACCCAGGCAGTTTGATGTGGGGTAATTATACTGTGTGTTTTGCACGCTGGATGACTTCTGCTTAGTCAGTGATGAGCCTGGTCGCTGGTAATTGTTTTTTTTTCCTTTTTAAGTGATGAGTTTATAAAGGCCTCTCGCTCACGTCCCCCCTCCCCTGCATCCATCTCTCCTTCTCCCTCTCTCTGTCTCTCTGCGAGTGAGAGAGTTAGAGACTGTTTGTGTGCGCGCGTGTGTGTATGTGTGTTCCCTTCCTAATGATATCAGGCCTCCGCAGAACCGCAGCCTCGCTCCCCACGCCCGAAATCCCGTCGCTCGTATTTCCGCTCGTAGCCCCCGCGAGCCAGACACCCAGTCATCCGGTGGTATAGATGTAAGTGTTGGTGAGCCGTGGGGCTAATCATCCTGATTAGAGGTGTCCCCCTCGCTCACCTGGGGGCGTCCAATCCCATTAGGCCCGGCCGTCTTCACGCGAGCGCGCCGCGCCGCCGCGTACGCTTGATCACCGGCGCTTAGCGCCCACAGTTGTCCTCTTATGCCGGCATTAGAGAAGGCAGAGGAGAGGAGAGGGGGGGGGTTTAAACCTGAGCTACTTAACTCTAGGGGGGGTCTGGGGGGGGGAGAGGAGTTCAGCAACCCCACCTCTCCCCGGCCCAAACTATCTGCTTGGAGTGAGGCGGTGCAGTTGTGAAAGGCGGAACGATGCACCTTATTTTTAAGCTGATGGGGACTGGGGGAGGGTAGGGAGGGAGGGAGGAGATCTAGATAAGAAGACGCAAGAGGGGAATACTTTTACCAGTCACAGCTCCCTCACTGAGACAGAGAGACAGAGAGAGAGAGAGAGACAGAGAGACAGAGAGAGAGAGAGAGAGAGAGAGAGAGAGAGAGAGTATTTGCTCACCCAACTAGCTTTGCCCTCACCGACACGCTGGTTTGAACTCCACAGCTGGTTTGAAAGCTTTCAGACGATGTCAGTTTCTCAGAGGTGTAAAGGTGTGGGCTTGAAAAAAAAAGAAAATGCTCTGCTTTCTCCGTCTTCTCATCCTCCTCCCACCCTCCCTCCCTCTCTCCCTGCAACGCTGTCTACCGGATTTTTCCGGTCTTAATCTCAGGGTGAGTGCTGCTCGGTCAGGTTAGATGTCGAAGCACTTGGTCTTTGTGGGGCCTTCCTCCTCCTCCTCCTGCCTCCTCCTCATCCTCCTCCTCGAAGCATCCTCCGCCTCCTCTGACGCTTCCTCTGTCCTCTTCCTCTTCCTCTTCCTCCTCCTCCTCCTCTTCCTCCTCTTCCTCCTCCTCCTCCTCCTCCTCCTCCCCTCTACCACCAACACCACTGCACACACCTCCACACACACACACACACACCTCCACACCACACTCACCCGCACACGCCAACACTCCTCCCCCACCCCCCCCACCCCCCCAGAGCCCGGACCTGAAGGAAGAGCCATGTGTTTCCAAATGGGAGTGGATGGAAAATCGAAGTAGGGCTTCTCTGTTTATCAAGCAGCAGCTCTGTCACCCTGCTCCCACAGCCGTCTGGAACACCTGGCAAATTGGAGACAGCATCAACTCTCCACCCCCGACCCCCCCCCGCCCCCCAACCCCCCCCTCACACATACACACACCCTTTCGCGCAAAAACACACACAAACACACACCTCTGCCCGGGTCTGTTGTTCATTGTTATTAGTGGTGTCAGGTAAGGTTGAGGAGGAGGGGGGAGGTGGGCTTGCTTAACATACACACACACACACACATGCACTCTTTCTCACCCTGGCTAAAGAGAGCTCCAGCCGTGGACCCCTCTTAGACCTGTCACAGCCCCCCAGCCCCTCCCCCCCCCCTAATCCAGCTGGATTACAAAACACCCAGGAGCCCCTGTAACACTGCTGTCTCCTGGTAACCCCGCGCACGGAGCCGCTCTCTCCCACACCGGGCCGTGAGGTGGACAGAATCCAGCTCTGGAAGCTTCTCTTCTGGGCCTGTGTGGCTTCCGACCTCGGCTTGTGCTTTACGGCTTCCGAAATCGGCCACGCGTGAATACGTAGGTGTAGGCGTGTAAGTGTGGCTGTGTAAGTGTGGGTGTGTAAGTGTGTATCTGACCGCCTGCAGTGTGTCAGCCCTCTGCCCTCCTCCTGCGAACACAAGGAAGCGCGATGGTCCTGGGTGATGATGTGAGGTTTAAGCGTGGGGCCCGCCCCCTGTTGTTGTGCGTGAAGGAGACCTTGCATTCAATACCTGGGCCGTCCCTGCCCCCACCCCAGCCCCACCCCCACCCCCCAGGTCTGATCTTATCAATGGGAGGAGAACACAGGCGTAGGGGATGGAGCCCTTCCCTCAGACACTCTGGGGCAGCACACACACACACACACACACACACACACACAACACACACACCACACCCCACCCTCAGCATTGTGCCTGAGCGCTTACAATGACGCCATTTCAAAGGTGTATCGATTCTCTGTGCGCAGGGTCAATCATGGGATCAATGGGGTGTGCAGAGGGTGAGTGGATGTGTGTGTGTGTGTGTGTGAGGGAGGGAGAAGGGGGTGAGGGGGCCAGGTGTTCACCCCGGGTGCCCACTCAGGGATGAAGGGGCTGAGTTCAGTCACCTCCACTTTGAAGGAGGCAGAGGGCCCATTGAGTCAGCCCCCCCCACCCTGGCCTCAGCCTGGAGACAAACACACTGACTGTCTCCATTGTTTCACGTCTCGTGTTCGCACGGCGGGGGGGAATAGGGAGGACAAAATACAGGTTTACTATAAACTATAAATATTTATTGTTAGCTTCTAACGATGCTAGCGGCGAATGCCCATGGCGTTAGGATGCGTGCGGTACGCTAGCTCAAGAGTTGACCTGACCCACTTCCTTTGACGTTGGCAGACGAACACGGCAACAGTTCAACCCAACGCAAGACACGGAGGACAGATGGATTAGCTTATCGTCCTCACGTGCCCTCTCACACACACACACACACACACAGAGGAGACCTGGGGCCTTAAGAGGTCACGCCTTTTGACAAGGAGCGGAGCTCATCCCCAATTCCTTCAAGAGACGTCAATTGTACCCCGCGCACATTTCGACTGTCGTATTTGTAAATAGATCCTTTGTAAATAGCATCTCTTCTTGCCAATCAGACGGCGTCTCTCTCCGCACAGCGGCATTAAAAATTGATCCCCAGCAGCGGCGGGGGTGAAATGCTAACATCGCTGCCAAATGACTGATTAAAAAGAAAAACCTTTAATCTTTGCTTATAAAGTGTCTGTGCGCCCTGGCGCGCGTTCCCCGCTGCGCACCCCAACATCCTTCCAGATCCTTCTGGTGGCGGAGAAGGGGAGGAGTCGAGGTGGAGAGGGTGTAGGGGGAGGGTCACAGAGGGAGAAACGAGGTCAGGCTGTTACCCCCAGACCCCCCCCACCCCCCCCCCGTGGTAAGATTTGCCGAGCCCCAGGTGAGAGACGGGGCCAACAGTTGCTGGCCTCAGGCCACCATCCTGGGTCGTCTCTGCCTCGCCCGGCGGTGTGGTCGGAACCCACGGCTGACCTGACGTCAGCTGCTGCCTCTCGCGCCGCACCCGACAACCTGCGCACACGGACAGAAGGTCCTGCCCCCCCGTCCGCTCGCTTACGCGGTAAGACACAGCTCACCTTGTGCAATGGAAAGGCCCGGGCCACGTGCTCCAGACTGGAGGGCAAAGAAACAGGAAGAGAGAGACTGGTGTCGAGAGACGGAGAGGGGGGAGAGTGAGAGGAAGGCCTGACCGTTCAGGGGGGAAGGGAGGGGATGGGTCGGGAATGCGGGGCAGAAGTGTTGAGGAGCGTGTGTGTGCTGGTGTTGCAGGGAGCCGAGAGGGGAACGGGGAATGTGAACTGGGAGAAACTGGAGCGCGCTTCAAAGACCTCCGCTCCTCCCCCCCGCTGATGACGAGCAGGGCGAAGGAAAACAGCGAGCAAGTAAGTTATACTCTGGTCCGCCCCTCTCCAACCCGAGCTTGCTTCTCCAAGTCGCTCGCTCACTTAGTCACTCACACATGCTCTCTCTCTCTCTCACTCACTTCACATCCTTAACACACGCCTGAGCCGATAACACATGCACGCATTAGTCTGTTTACACGCAACCTTTTCACCCCTCGAACGTGTCTGTTGAACGCACGCCCGCCTCATGTAGACTGCGAAACAGAACGCAAGTGATGCTTTTTTCACTCTGCGCGCTACGCACACACACGGCCCACACACGTCGGTGTACACACGGCGGGCACGCGCGCGCCGCAGCGCACGCACAGACGCCTCCCACGCCTCTCCGTCTCCCCCTCGGGTGTTTACTGTCGTTTAGGCTCTGAGGATAATCCTCTCACCTGGGTGCTCTCTCCTCTGACATGTCACTGGATTTACTTTACCTTCTCTCTCTCTCTTCTCTCTCTTCTCTCTGTCTGTCACACACAAACACACACGTGCACACACTCTTATTTACTTTTTGCAACACGTGTACTGACCTTTTCTCCGTTTTGACTACAGACGTGCGTCGAGACAGTCGCCGCATTCCAACACACACACACATCTTCAGCCAATTGATTTTAAGGCCGTGATTTTAATCGTGTCAAAGATGAGGGGTGGGCGGGGGGGCGGATGAATAAACAAATCAAAGGGCAGAGTGAATGCAAACCTACTCGGGAGCGGAAATGGGCCAATGGGTGCATGGCTGCTCTACTTTCTGGAAGGAAGGCTTCATTAAGCAGTCTGTTCAATAAGGCCGAGAGTGTGTGTGTGTGTGTGTCTGTGCACGCGTGTGTGTGTGTCTGTGTATTCGTCCGTGTGTGTGTGCACGGTGCACGTCTGTTCACCAGTGTCTCTGTGCGTGCGTGCGCGCGCGTACGGGAGAGCTCTCCTGAATTATTTACACTGAGAAATCCCACTTAATCGGTATCAAGTTTTTAAACGGGGTCAAATGTTGCCGCGCGGCCTCATGCAGCCTCCCTCCCTCCCGACCCCACAGCCTCGCCCTCCGACAGAGGCCCACAGTGCTGCTGTATTGATCCCGCTTGGACTCCTCGACCAGGGCAGCGGCCAACCTGCCAGACGAGTCCTGGTGTTTGTCTGGACCGTCAGCTTCATTACCTTATTAAGCAGAGTACATGCTCGGGGAGATTCTGTTGAGTCACTCGCAACTGCATTCGCACACACACACACACACACACACACACACACACACACACACACAGCCTGAGGCAGTGCACAGAGCTGGTATTAGATTTAAGCCCCTTAATAAAGCCAATTAGAATTATACCATAAGTGCTCACGAAGGTAACCTTATTGTGTCAGGGCAAGTCCCCCACCTCGCCACGCGCGCCCGTGCACACGCACACACGTGCACGTCCACTGGCACCGTATTCAGCCGGGCAGTGAGAGAGAGACGGGGACAAGCAGAGCTGTAGAGTTGTGTACATAAAGCGTGACTCGAGTGTCAAGTGTGCAGAGAGAGGTTTATTTAAAGAATTACATCTGGATTTCTCTCTCCCTCATTCCCACCATGATGTGACCTAATCCCGTGCAATATTTCTACATATTCAAAATGGCGACGTGGCATTGTTTCAATCCATCTAACCCTCCCGTCTGCCGTCCCCCAGGTGCGTGCTTGCGGCCAGGCCCAGCTACCTGTGAGCCTCGCTGGGGTTCCTCCCCAGACCTGCCCCCCGGCTGGCCCTCGGTGCTCTGGGGCCCCGGACCGAGCTCCTGCAGGCCCGGGGAAACCAGCCTCCCCGGGGGAGAGAGGGAGGGAGGGAGGCCACGGAGAAGGGAGGGGGGGTGGAGGAAATGAAGAAGGGAAGGGAGGAGAGAGAGGAGAGAACGAGGCAGAGGGACAGGGTGGGAGGGCGGGAGCTGGAGGGGGGGAGAGGGAGGGAGACCGGGGGGGGGAGAGGAAGGAGGGAACGGGAGGAGGAAAGAGGGAGGGGAAGAGGAGAGGAGACAGCGAGGGAGATGGACCGTTACATGATCCAGCGGTTGCCGCGGCGAGGGCCCCGACTGCGTCGGACGGGACAGGAAATGGCCGCTCATCAATCAAAGCGGGAGGGGAGGAGGAGAGGGAGGCTGGAGGGGCCGTGGGATCTGGGGAGGGGAGGAGGGGGAAGGAGGAGAGGAGGGCCGGTCTTCATCTGTCTGCGGCCCTTTCAGACAGACCCACCAGCGCCTGGGCCCCCCAGCACCGGGTCCCTGCCCCACATACACCCTGGACACCTGCTGGTCCACAGGCCTGGGCAGAGAGATGGACAGGTAGGCACTGTCGTCCTGATTACACAAACAACAATCAAGTGTGATGAGAAATATCTATACATTGACGGTTCAATCTGTGTTGACTGATAATAGTTTGTCTAGGTGCTTGACGTTGGTGCTCTTTGGCTTGAATCTATTGTATTCATTAGTGGAGTTCTAACGATTGGAGGTCCAGACCTCTACGGAGCCTCCATAGTCACCCCAGCAGTGAGACCCAGCCCACCAGACCCCGCAGCCCAGCCTCAACCCCAGCCCTCAACCCCCCCAAACCTAGCCTCAACCCCAGCAGCCTCAGCCTTAACCCCAGCCTCTGCCTCAACCCCAGCCTCAGGCCACAGCCACGGGGCTCTGCAGCAGCTCAACATGCACGGGACCCTCTCCTGTCCTCCTCCCCGGTTCCAGACCCAGACTGAGACTCGGGCCAACGTCCCTCCCATGTCCGGGCCCCCCCTCCTCCCGCGCTCCGTCCAGACCCAGGCCCCCCCTCCTCCCCCGCTCCGTCCAGACCCAGGCCCCCCTCCTCCCCCGCTCCGTCCAGACCCAGGCCCCCCTCCTCCCCCGCTCCGTCCAGACCCAGCCCCCCGCACCAGAAGCTCCACAGGCGGCCTGTCTTCTCCTCCGGCACGGCCTGGAAGGAGGTCTCCTTGTCAGCCGATCCCCTCCTGTCCTCCAGACTCCCAGCCCCCCCGCCCCGACCCCCCGACGGGGACCCCCCTCTCAACCACAAACACTGACCTCTGACCCCCGGAGAAGGCTCTAGACTCTCTGGAATGGACGCGGCGGCCATGTGTGGAATCCTCCAGAGGGGCTCGCATCTCAACGCCGACCCCTTCAACGGAACCCCGGAGACCCCATGATATCGTTGTTGTTCTCCGAACATAAGCCCGAGTCTGCCACAGTCCCTGTGTTTTGAAAGGCGCGTGTGGCTGCCCTCGCAGATATGGACCTCTTGTAAGACATTTCACGGTGAAGTGTTTGCAGAGCTCTCCGTCTCGATCCGTCCCATGTGTCCGCGACTCTGCTCGTCTGAGTGTGAGGAATTGATTTGATGCAGAGATAATGCAAAACGACCTGGCTTCTCAGAGAAAACAGATCTGGTCCAAAGAAAACCCGGGCTTTAGGAAACATGAGGGTTTGGCTGTTCCCTCCCCCCCCTCCCTCCCTCCCTCATACCCACTGTGACAACACTGTAGGCAAGCATGTGTGCAGCAGTACGACTGCAATCCTTTCTGTCAGAGGTTCCCCCACGACAGGCGTTTTTCTGGAAAACCACTGGATGACCCCAATCCTCTGCGGATGTTTGTTTTGTGTGTCGGTGCGCCCCACAATCCCAGTTTTCTCCAGCTCCGGGGTCAATTGATTCGAGGTGAGGCCTGTCAATTTCACAACATAGATTGTGTTCGCACTCACACCCCCACCCCCGAGTCCAACCCACCCCCCAGCCCTGATACACCCCCACCCACCCACCCACCATCTCTTCCTCTCTCATCAATACCCCTATCAGAGCCCGTCTATCGATCCCTCCCCAGCACCGTGCCAGTGCGTCTGCGCGGGGGTTTAATTTCTGACAGATTTACAATAAAAGGTGAAGTTATTATTTAACTCTTCCGGCCACGGCGTTGCCTGGGTGATTTAGCACCCCGACGGGGGGATGAGTTATGGGTGGCGTGTGGAATCTGCCAGCGCTGGGCCTAGTAGGGCCCTGTTCATAACTCACTGGCAGAATGTCTAGTTAGTCAATCACTTGATCTGTAATCACAAATGCTGCCAGAAATTACATGAGTGATGAGCTGTAATAAAAGTGCTTACTTTCTTCCCCGCTCTGTCTCTTAAGTGTTATTGGCAGACCTCTTTTTCCCAGGAGGACGTGGCTGTGAAACCAAATCCCGATATAAACTGCCTCATTGGGTCTTGCCTCCCTGCGCGCGCGCGTGCGCGTGCGGATGTGTGTGTGTCTGTGCGATGCGCGTGTCTCCCAATGTCTTTTCACAGCGTCGCGAGTGTCACACAAAGCTCCGTGGACAATGTCTTACCTCGCCGGATTGCCACGGCTCGTGACAAACGATCGGCACTTCGGTGAGGAACAACACGTTCCCCCTCTCCATCATTTATAACCTGGGCACGGCGCGGAGGTGGAGGGAGAGCGTCTTCAGATCACTGCTGCCACACCAGACACAGACGCCTGTCCGTGAGTACAGTGTCTGGCTGGGGAGGAGGTGGAGGTGGAGGTGTAGCGTCACACACCCGCGTTCTGTCTCCATGTGTACTTACAGTCTGACTGCTTCAGATCAACAACACACTCACAGACTTTCTTTTTGTACTTTTATTTATTTGCACAATTAAGATACGAAGTCGTTCAGTGTTTCAATGTTGCTCCCGTTGACATGCATTTTTAGTTGTCAAACTTCACTTACCAATTGATTGTGTTGCGCAACTTAGTTATGTTGGGAAATATGAATGGATTCTACCGTACAGTTTGTATTTCACTGTGTTAGCAGCAGATACAACACAGCTTCGCTTACCTGGGGCCCGTAGATGGAGTTACTTGACAGAAATCTTTAATATCTCTGTCAGTCAGTCAGTTCAGAGGTCCTGATACACAATGGTGTGATTTGACCCCTCGAACAGGAAATCAAACAGAAGATAAATATACAAATGTGTGTGGCTCACCGCCCAGGAGTCTGGGCTAGGAGGTCAGGCGTGACAGCTTTATTGATACGGACCTCTGTAATAATTAAACTGCGTCCGACTGGCATTATCGACCCCGCCTATTGACGGAATCATATTTTACTGTAAAGCTCTGTTGAACTGATGAATTACGACGTACATCCTCCCAACTCCTAACACAAGTAGGCCGTTTAGGTGTTACGCCCGCTTTTGTATCCTTTACTAACTTATAAAATCTCTCTCACACACACAGATAGACCTATTCAGGTGGGAGTGTATGGCAGGGTAGCACTACACTACACTTAGAAACCGCTAAAGATGTAATGATATATCTTATCTGGAGCCTGTCTGTGCCACAGAGCCGTCACAGGGAGATGACAAGCGGGGGGGGATTTCCCACCCGGCCTCCTCGGCGAGCCGGGCCGTATACATGACAATGTTTATGAAGCCGCGAGCCCCATCTCATCGTGATTTGTGATGTCAGCACAGGGAGGATCTGCATGGCGGTAATGGAGGCTGACGCCGCTCAAATGCCCCGTGGTGAAACGAGGAAGAGGATGAATGTGACAGACGGAGAGCGGGGACAGCCGCCGCTCTGGAGCTGGTGAGTCCATGTGGAGGAGAGAGGGGCGTGGGGGAGGGCGGGGGGGAGGGCGGGGAGGAGGGTGGGAGGGGGGGGGGACACACACATTGATTTCAACATCAGCAACGGCACCGAGCGATATTTTATTATGAGCGCGCCGTGATGTTTGAGCCATACAGCCATTGTAGATATTCCACAATTTCATCTGCCGCAGTCGATTAGTTTAGTTGGACAGAGAGGTACATCACACACACACACACACACACATCACACACACACATACACACATCCCCACCCCCCACACACACACACTGACTGAGAGGTAACTCCAGAAAGAACGTTAGATGTGACCATGTGGCTCCTGTATCTTGATGGCCACTGTGGTTGCAGTGGGATCTTCAGACGATGGGATCTGCTGAAATATCTCTGAGTCGTGTACTAATAATGAATCCCAATAGAGGCCGGAGAAAAGAACAGCTCTTATTAATACACAGTGTCTACAGTGTGGCGAATTATCACCCTTTGATCACGCCGTGGAAAAAACATATCACGGGCATTAAAGTGAAAAGCTCCATTTATTACTATTGGAGGAAAAGAAAATAGACCTTTACAGCCCAGGTTAAAATGTGCTTCGCTAGACCGTGTTTCCGTTTTGGCGCTCGGTTCAAAAGTGTTTTCTTTTTTCCTCTTTCTTTCTGGCCGAGTAGTCAGTCACATGGGGGCTGTTCCAAAAGGCCATGGTGGCAGTCTGGTTTTCCCATTCAACAAAGAGGGATGTGGGGAGTATTCATCCATGTCCAAGAGGCCTACGAAATCCTTGAAGCCTGGGTGTGGAGTTCGGAGCTGCCCCAGGCAGAGCTGCCCCCGGAGCAGCCTAACAGGAAGAGGGATAGCCCGAATTGGCCACGGCTCAAATGAATACTTTGGGAGATGGGAGGCCAAAGGAAAAAGCTTGATTTTAATCAGTCGTGAATTGTTTTACAAGCTCAGAGTACTCTATATCCTAATCTCCGTGTAAGTGTCTGGGTATTTGATGAAAGCAACGCGGGATCTGGTTCCCTTTCCTTCAGAATCACGGGCCAAGTAAAATCATCGACTCCTTACTTTGGCCGAGTTCTGAGATTAGGACAACTGTAGTTAGGGGGAAAAGACACAGTGTCAGGTGAAGTCCCACATCAACTCAGTGATAAACCTTCACACCTAACACAGGCATATGTATGTCATATCCTGTTCGGGATGCAAATAATTATGCTTGGACATGATGCAACAACCAAAAAAGCTCCATAAGCTGTATGGTCACGCATAGGAACGAAGCGATACTGCTGGCAGTAGATACATTCATATCACAATTCCTGCTTGTGAGAATGCTAATGCCAAGTCGGAAAAAAACGTCAACAATAGAAGCAGTGTCTCTCTCCTGGGCGAGACCGCGGAGGCAGAGAGAGACAAAGGCGGGTTCTAATCGGTACAGGAAGCGCGCCGCGGCGATTCCGTGTGACACCGTGATTGATATGAGTAAGTAGTGTATTTACAGAGGCTGACGGCACGGGAGAAAGGGAGTGTTTTCTTCCCATCCCCACGCTTATCTCTGGCCATAAATCACTGCCAATGGGATGCAGAAATGTGCCCGAGTGTCGTCGTGTGGCTTCGGCTCAGGCAATTCCACTTTGACCTTTACATTTGGCATTGGTCACTCCAGCTAAATGCATGGCCTGACCTCTGCCGACCTTGGACATTCATATTTAATAGCCGCGAGGGGCTGAGGGTTTCTTCAGACAAAAACACACACGCGCGCATACACACTCTTACACACGCACACACACACACACTCTTACACGCACACACACACTGAGACGCGCACACACACACTTTTACACGCACACACTGAGACACACGCACACACACAGATTTACTGTGAGGCAAATGGCGGTCGATGTGGCGAGGACGTTTGTCGTCACGAGGCGACTGTTCACATCCTAAACCTGCTCTGGATAGCTCCTCCTCTCCGTCACCCCCGGCGACGCTCCACAGCCTCTTACGGCCGCCCGTGACCTCTGACTCCGGCCTGCGCTTGAAAGGTTCTGCTCTTTGCCCTCCCCCCGTTTGACCTGTCTGAAGTATACCTTTATAATTGCAGTGGGCGCTATCAAACGCACATATGCGACGATGGCGGGGGGGGTGGGGGGGGGGCGAGGCGCTCGGAGTCTGTCCACTAACCTTTTGGCCCTCTCGGTCATCTATTGTGCTCAGCGTGACCACGGGGCGACCCCCACCCCCCCTCCACCACGCCATACAGTATTAACCCCCATGTCAGGGTTATTGATGGCTCTCTGAAAATATTTTATTGGCCAGTCATGACCTTTGACTAGGGGCAAGCCAGGCTCTGCCCCCCCCTCCGGGCTCCCATCGACCCCACGTATGATCAGATGGCTAATAGAGGCGGAGATTTACATTGGATGGATGTACGCTCGCGTGCGACGTTTGATCACTGTTAAAGGGCCAGGATTGCTGACACCAACATTGCTTTTTACACTTTTGTCAAATCGATGTGGGATGTCGGTAAGATTTATTTCAGCCTTTTTTTTATAGATAGAGACCATTTATAGCATATCGATACAGCTTGATAGATATACTCTATTTAAACAATTTGATATGTATGTATTTTTATTTGGAAGTCATCCAAATAGAACGTGGAATGACTATATCCCCCTGTCGTCCCTTCTTCTATCAAAGTGAACTGTCAGAGTAGAACACAATGGTGTCACCTCCTGACCCAGTAAACACACTCCCGTGATACCTACCCCTCTCTTCATCTCTCCCGCTCCTCCTATCTCCTCCCTCCTCTCCACGTAAGCCTCTTCATCACAGGAAGTGTAGCTTACGCCCAAGCACCCGCAATTAAGATAAGCCCGACCACAGCTGGACAATTACCTGCCAACTAACCTTTTCTGGAGGCACTTAGGACTTTAAGGACCCCTGAGGATAGATGTGCCCTGAGTGGAACAGGCACTTGAACAGGACAGCCTGAGAGACGAAGAGAGAGAGAGAGAGAGAGAGAGAGACTGGAGGGGAGAGACGGAGAGAGGGAGGGGCCAAGCACACAAACCCCTAGTCAGGTGAGTGAGATGGGGAGAGAGAGAGAGAGAGATGGTATCACGGCGAGATGACCTAATCCTTTGAGAGCGTCCCAGCTGAAGGGTCTGTGCGTGTCGGCCGGTTCCGGGGGCGTGTCCCCTGGAGAGGGCTGTTCAGAACGCGGGGATCTACTTGAAGACGAGCCGCCCCGCCGGTCCCCGAGACACACAGCGGCCGCTGGCTTTGTAAACAATGTTAAATTGATTGCAGGGAGCTGAGGAGATTTCCCTGCAGATGTGGCCATTAAAACAGTAGGGGGGAGGGCCTAACCCACCCTCTACCCCCCCCCTCTCATCACCCCCCCCCCTCTCTCATCACCTCCTCCGCCCCCCTTCAACACCCCCCCCCCTCTCTCTCTCTCATCACCCGGCAGAATACGATTCTGTGGTGGAGGCTCTGTTGGGCGGTGTTGAATCGGTGGCCCTGCGATACAGATGCCCTGTCAGAGCCCTGCCATCCGCCGCTGATGTTTACTCCGTCTAATGGCAGATGATTGGCAGAGACGCCGAGGTGCTGGCTGATCAGTTCACGGCCCGCACTGCGACATCACAGCGTGGCGCTTCTCCCATCGCAGCGGGTGTGCCCATGCATGTTGACATGGCGTCGCACCTGTACGCGCACTCTGCCGGCGTCGAAACCGCACTGACTGTCAGCTGACTGGGTGCTGGCGAGGCGAGGCCGCCCATAGATCAGGCTGCTTAACAGGGGGGGGAGCGCTTCCCGCAGGTGTGCGGAGGACGGCGGTTAAAGGCCTCCATTAGCAGGCTGAATGGGCCCTCTCTCTCCCCTGCCCCTCTCTCTCCCTCCCCTGCCCCTCCCAGACTGAGCGCGGCCCTCGTTTACCCATCCATTGTGAGGCGTGTGAGGGAGCTGTAAGTATTAGAGACTTATGGCTTTGTTAGACAGAGCCTGGATGGCCTCCCCCAGGTTTCTGCTGCCGGGGCGGAGAGAGGGAGAGAGAGAGGGAGCGAGAGAGGGAGAGAGTCAGGGAGAGAGAGAGGGAGAGAGTCTCAGGGAGAGAGGGAGCCGGAAGGGGCTGATGGCAAATGGAGAAATCGAGTGGTCCCTCTCTCCCAGAAACACGCTTGTGACGAGTGGAGTGCTGGAGCAGCTGGGTGAGTGTTATTTGGTGCTATTTTTACAAGAAACGGGTTGATTTGTCTTAGGCCATTACCGTCTATTACGGCTGGAAGTCTGAGGGAAAAGGTGGGAAGAGGCAGACGCTGGCATTCTGCCTAAAGAGAAATCAATGAAACAAATTAATCCTTCGCAGGCTGCGGTGACACAGTAATCCATCATTCAGGGGGCGCTTTTACACACCGAATCAGGGAGAGCGAGGGCCCGGGAGGGGGCGGGGGCAGTAAGGGGAGGGAGGGAGGAAGGGGGGCTGGGACGCTACGGCCCCCCGGGGGGGACAGGGGGCAGACAACCACGAAAACGGCCAGCACCGGGGGCAACGGCGAAGACGCCGTGTGGCTCCCGTTAACGCCCGCGCCGGTTTACAGAGAGACAGGGCGGCGCTCACACACACACACACACACGCAGAGGACGGCAACACGACGAGAAGGGAGAACACAGCCGCAGCGAGGACACACACGGCTGACCCACCTGACACCCCTCAGCTGTTTGAGCCCCACCTGATAGCGAGGCTGACAGACGATCGGCCTCATTTATTCACGGAGTGGACACACAGGCTACCCTCTGGTAATGGAGGAGAGGAGAGCAGGGAAAGAGAGAGACGGTGAGAGAGGGAGAGAGAGAGAGACAGAGAGGGAGGGAGGGAGAGGGAAAGAGAGAGAGAGAGCGCCGCAGTGGGGGTGGCCATTGAAAACGCAGCACTTCCCGTTCCATATAGCACAACCTCACCATGTGGCGTTGCATTGTTCCAATTCCAACGCGTTCTGTTGCATTGTTCCTGTGATGACGTGTCCCTGTGGCACTGCAGATTCCCAGGGCCCTCGGCCCTGCCTGGTGAAAGGGCCAGGTGTCGGCACCCACAGCACTGCGGACACCGCCCTAAGCCCCTCCCTCCCCCCCCCCTCCTCCCCCCCCTCCCAACACCCCCACACCCTGCCGCCCACCATCTTGGCAGGCTCGAGCCACGCTGAGGCACCACAGCCGACCGGCATACAAAAGGTTAGGAGCTCCTCTCCCGCTCGACAGCCCCGCAAAAACCATACTGCGTCTCGAGCCAATCAGAGGCCCGAGAATCCATGCACGTGATCGAGTCACGTGGCCGTCGCTAGGAAGAGATCAGCGAAAGAAATCGGCTCTGTCCTACATAAACAGCGGGACACCACACGACACAGGATGCACATTGGGTTTAGAAAAGACACATCAAAGTAAGCACACACACACAACACACACAACACACACAGATGATTTTATTCAGATCTTTATTATATGGCATCGTTTGACAATAAGGAAATGAAAATGACATTAGGATTGGCGGAGCCCGCCACCTTGCTACACTCCCCAGAGAGTTGGGTCTGTACTGGCATGCTTCTGCCACCGTTTTGCTAACACTCACCCACAGTGACTGCATTTGTTCTTTAAAAAAGTGTAGTGAGGGGATTGGGTGTGGTAGTAGAGGGGGTTTGTGCGTGTGTGTGTGTGTGTGTGTGTGTGTGTGTGTGTTGTGTGTGTGTGTGTGTGTGGGGTGTGTGTGTGTGTGTGTGTGTGTGTGTGTGTGTGTGTGTGTGGGTGTGTGTGTGCGTGTGTGTGTGTGGAGGGGGATTATTCGGAGGGAAAGAATGAATAACAAATACAGAACCACGGGGCGAGCAGGCCCCATTACTTGCCGTGTCATCGTAATGGGGGGTGCCACTTACCTTAACCAGCCCCTCAGAGAGGAATACCAATAGCCCCTTTTCACCCCCACCCCACTGACACAGGTGCTGGCATTCTGTCTGAGCAGCACTGGAGAAAACCCAGAGAGAAGGGGAGGGAGGGTGAGAGACTGGGAGGATGGAGAGCCGGATGAAAAACTGTGTGGGAGGGGTGGGGGGGGGGAGGAGGGGGGGGGAGAAGGAGGCGGGGGGGGGTAGTGGAGGGGTATTTCAGCAGACAGGATAGCAGAAGGGGGAGGCACCGTGAGAAATGTTGCCGGAAATGCTAGACTGTGGTAAAACACGGAACTATAACATGTCTCGTCTCAAACCCCTCGCTGTCACGACCGGGAGCCTCCCACGCGCACACCCTGAAAGTGCAGTCCAACATGTTCACCGCTTTTTCCTTTTCTTTTTTCCCTCCTTTCTCAAATACCTAGCGCTCCGTAGAGAAAGGAGGTCCTTAACGGCACGTCAAAGTGATGGCTTCAAGTCCGCCTCGGTGTGTCGTACTCGCTGGGATTCCTGCAGCCTCCCTCTGAAGATAAAACATGTTTATGTGCGATGAGTACATTCTTGAGACCTTTGAAGAGAGTGACATGGAGAGGGGGGAGGGCGGGGATGTGGAGGAAGAGCAGGGTAGGAGAAGAGAGAAACGAGCGGTGGAATGTTTCCTGTTAAGCCCTTTGGAATCGGCCATCTCATTTGTTAGGGGTTGACCTCAAGCAATTCCCGTTTGGGTGGCCTGAGGTAAAGTGACGATGCCATCACACACACACACACACATATTTTTTAATAGCCCGCTCCCAATAACAGATATTTCCAGAGAAAGCCAATGACACACACACTCTGCCATCAACTTTCTCCGTATCACAAACACACTTACCTGTCATCGGATCGACAGCACCTAACGTTGTGGTTTGTTTCCTAAACTCTCAGGTTTCTGAGTGGATGAAGTCTGGGAGCTGGGAGACTAACGGCAGGATGAACCAGGAGGTCAGGACCCCCCCCACCCTCACGGCAGACACACAGCAGCATCCACAGGTACCAGCGGCACTGCGGCCTTCCCACCTCCACCCACCCACTCAAACATCACATAGGAGCCTACATGAACAACAACAACATTTCGTTCCGTTTTCAGCGGAGGATAACCGCCCACCCCCGCCCCAGCACGGTAGGGACCACGACATCGGGCTGCTCGGGCGACTGGACGTGAGACGTCAGCGACAATCAAGTAAGTGTCATCGCGGCGCCGTCGTGACACGGGGGCGATCCGCTCCGGTTTCCGGTGGCGAAGTGGATCCCGTGCGCCCGGGAGACTTGGCACGGGTCTTCTTCTTCTCTTCCTGCGAAGAACAAACGACACGGGAAACGGCACGTGAGACAGGCTGCGAGGTCGAGAGCAGCTTTTCGAAACAATCGCACAGGTGGGGTTATTCATTAGAAACAAGGCAAAGGAGATACGAGGGGAATGTGGGTGGGCCACTTTGCGTGCCATGTTATTACTGCACCCCCCACCCCCCCACCCCCCGTGAGTCGAATTACTCACTGATTGGTTACCTGAATCAGAAGGGAAACAAATAAGGCTGCACCTTACTGAGTGTGAGCTTCGTGTTACATATCTAGTTTCAATCTGTCATTCCAATACGGTGGAAGTGTAGAGACAAGTGCGGCTTTTCTGTGTTCGTTTGACAGCAGGATTATTCACATATTATGCCAGACATGATCGTGTTGCAGTGCTCTGCAACCCCTATTAGGAAACACAATTAGGTCATTATTTCATGAAACACACTATCTCACGCACACACGCGCACACATTCTATTTCTCTGTCAGTGTCTCTTTCTTTCTCACAATCCATCCCACACACACACCCCTCAGACCTACTGTAAAACACACACACACACACAACCTTACTCTCACGTACGCTGACAAAGAAACAAGTGATAGCTATTGCAGTGTGCTGTGTGTGATTTTCATGAATTTGAAATGACACCTTATTTTGACGCGTTGGTCCTTCTTTGGGCAAGGACATCAAAGAATAGTATGAATAATTTATCTTAGGTGTTTCAAACTGATAAGGTCACAATCTGTCAGGTCTGGGGACAGAGCAGGCCGTCTTAACTACTTTATTGTGGGTTAGTTTTGACGCAGGCATGTACATGGACACACACACACACATACACACATTTAACGTGCAGATATATATTGCATAATATAATCACAGACATGATTTTGTGTTTGTTGGGCCTGTATGAATATTATTCATATTATCAGTTGTTTCATTATCATGTCTTTGGTTGTGTGAAATATTATTGTCTGCATTTTTACTATTAGCTTGATTATTATTATGATGGCCTTTCAAAGGCTTAGCTGTAGTATGTAGGCCCTACCGTGGTTTTAGACATGTGCCCCTTTTTTCAAATATGTTGGGCTCACGTGTAAATATGATTGGTGTAAATGTTGTTAATACGACGGTTCCTCATACATGCTATGATGACATACTGTTCAAACAAAACTTTTTTAGTTGAACGATGCAAAGAAAAATATAATTTCACTTAAATGTAGAATACAAGTGTTTGTGCGCCACAACAACTGGCCGTAATTGAAGAGTTTGCAGAGTGTAACGTTTGATTTTCGCTCTAGTAATGTACACATCGTTACCCTGTCTGGACATGCTCAGTCAATCCCCGTTACAGCATGGTGGTGGTTCAGCCAGACACAATTCTAATTAAGCGCCCGCTGTGTGTTGGTTTAAGAAAACCATTATGGACTTGAGGTGATGCCACTCATTTAACTACAAAAGATGCGCAGTGATGGGGCAAGTTTATACTAGAAACGAGACTCCTCTCGTTTTTGTGCGCTCCCCTCCCGGGTTTACACAGAAGAACACATGGAGAGGCTCTCTCTCCAGCTGCGAGTCTCCTCCTCTTATACAATCTCTATGCTTCTCTCTCTCTCTCTCCTCTTCGAGATTGTTTTAATATTCATTGAAACTGTTAGCGGTTCTCAAGTAGAACATGTTTAGAAGATAAACTTGTTCTCAGTTCTGTCATTTGACCATCTACATTTTCTACATAATAGAAGGACAGGATGAAAAGTAATCCCCGTGCAGAATTCTTAAAGCTCTTCTATCTTTGTTGAATTTCTCAAGAATTCCACCTTTGCCCCCTGGTTTCCCCGAAATAAATTACTTTGAGGGTGAAATGCCTTTTGCACCCCTGCAACCTGTGTACGGCTCGCTCTTCATTTAAGAAAAACCATTATGATTTATACTGAGAGAATTGAACAACGTGATTCAGTTTCTCTAGTATCCGTGCCCTTAATTCCTTGAAACTTTTATGAGCAACGTGAGATATAAATACACGTGTTTTTAGGTTAATGGATACTATACATGTGCAACCTATGCGTTGGCTAATCATAATCTACTTTTCGCAAAGTTATTCGAAAAGTTATTTTCCAATTAAGATGAACCTACTATGTTTAAGTTTGTCTTATCAATATGTAGATTTGACGACCACGAGTAGTCTCTTTTGTAAAGGTGCTCTATTTGCAACAACGTGTAGCATGCCCTACAGTAGCCTAGTTGTGTTTTGCAAGTTACAGCAGTCGCAATTGCTTGTGCTGCAGTCCTTGTTGAACTTTGCAGAGAAAATAAGTCAAAGTATTGTCAGTCTCCCAGTCGTGTTAACAACTCTGAAAATGTTTTGCTTTGATGTATCTGGTGCTTGCAATTTGGTTTTTGGTGAACTACAAGATTATAGTGTTTACACTTTACAACCACAAGAGTTGGAGTGCTAATGGATTTATGATCTCGTTCTCTGCTGAGACCATCCAAAGTAATTAGCACATATGTTCTAAAGAGATGATGGTTTTGCGAGCAATAAAGTCATTACGCATTGCGTAAACTGACAGTCCGTCCAACTCCAACCACTAATTGTGAACATAATTTCGGCCTCCTTGTCCCCAATTGTTTATACGATGTATTACATTCAATACCTAACATAACTTAAATCACAAAACCGTCCTTAAACAGGCATCTAAACAAGGTGTTGTATGCACATTTGGATAATTCTATTGCACATACCTACAAGGAAAAATTACTTGTAATGAGTCTAGCATTTTCTGTCATTTATCTGTCTTCTGCCTCTTCCGTTCAAACTTAGTAGTGGGTCTAAAAATAGCATTCCCAAACTTATATTGCAGTAGGCCTATATTGTTTAACATCAAGTCTGTTCTGGACTCATCTAGATTTTATAAGGACATGTGTTTTTCTCGTTTCTTCGTTTGGTTGCTTATAGTAGGCTATGGAACCTGAAACGCTGTTGTCTATTTCAGTTGCAGCAAATGATCTATACATTCGAGATTCCATGCTGCTTGTTATAGTGACCTTACGTGGCAAATCGCTAATATATTTTCCCTATTTCTCAGCAATAGCCATTCCATTAAGAGCGATTAGATTATGTCTATTGAAAGTTGCTGATCCATAGAGAAAATGGCAGCGGATAAAAGGCGATTTCAAGTGACCTTCTAGTCCCTTTCACACCAATCTGAGGCCCCGAATAGTTAGGGATCAGATTGGACAAAAGCCCCCTCCTCTTCCCTTTCAACTCTCGACTACTCAAAGCGGAGGGGCTCGCTACAAAACCTCAAACTCACACGTATGAGTGGCCTAAAACGCACAGCTTGGGGTTAAACATTGGGGTTGTTATGAGTATTTTCTCTATGACATATAAATGGGATTGTATTTTTTGTCACGCATTTGCTTAGTTTTGAGTTTAGGTAACCTATGGAAGGTTTACACTGGACAACCTTATACACTGAAATTAAACTGCTGTGTAGCCTTAAACGAATACATTGTTAGTCTGCACGTCACTGTCTTAAATACATTATGAATAGGGACGAAGGGACGTGGGTCCACCATACTGGTCGGTTTCAGTGATACTGCTTCGACATGGCAACATCCCTAGAAGCCCCTTGCGGACACACGCATCATAGTCCCAACACAAACGCATGTTTTTGGGTTAGGGCTTGAACCAGGGTCATCCACATAAATGGGAGCAGTACCAATGATTTTGGCTTTATTTTAGAGGGATTTATTGAGACGCTGTATGTGCCTGCATCCCTAACATACGCTTTTAAGAAGACTTGGAGGCTATTTGAGTTACAATACCCCAAAAGTTTTGAACGGTTTGCTCAGTGAACAAGCTATACTGGGCAATTTTATTTGAGGCACAAATCTTCATCTCAGCTATGGAGCTCTGGTCTTTTTAGAACGTAGTAATCTATCCACTCTGCTTTAATTAGCATCTGAACATATCTATAAATTGTAGTTCTACATCTTAACCACGGTGTAATGTATTCCATTACATTGGTAAATTTAGGCCTCACAGCTCAAACGTAAAGTACAAGATCGCGCACAATATGTCCTTCTGCAATTTTTATTTTCAGCTTTGAAAGTTCATTTTAATTTGCCATTGCCTTAGAAAATGTGTGTCTCATGCTGACAGACGTAGACATGTCTTCAGAGCCGATAATCAGCACTACAGGTCGGAAGTGTTGAGGAGAAATATAATAATTGTTTTTACAGTCAGTGTTTCAACAGAGACTTATGGTACTGTGAAGAGCGATTAAACTATATTCTTCAATATTAAAGGCCACTTTATCGCATGAGACATTGAGGGGTATTCTAATAGGATACATCCACTAATGATAATTGTAGGTTCATCTTAAAAATTAGTTGTATTAAGATAGTTTAAAGAAACGTTTTCTACTTAATTTAAGGCTCTCCTAATCTTTTCACTTTAATTTAGTCTACACCAAACTTGAATAAAACAGTAGGAGAAGATGGTTTGTAAAATGTATGATTGAGTATTAGCACATTTTTAAGCACTGGTCTCATACCGTGTGACCATTGAGTTCATAGCCTTTATCTGGGTAAGTCCCACAGGTTGACTTATAGTGATGGTATAGTTATATATGCTTTGAAACTTCAGAATTAATATTTACTTATGTTGTTAGGCTACTATGGCAGATAAACAGCTGATAACGTAGACTACAATAAATAGAGCAGACATTGTTTTTAAAGAATAACAATAAATATTTGGATGATGTCATTCCAAAATCTTTAACCTTATATAGATCATTGAATTGTAATTGACTTAATGCTATTCCACAAAACTAAACCTAGACATTAGGCTACCTTAGTTTAACAATCTTGTCTGCATCTAGTAATTTCATTAGGCTACTGACCTCACATTGATCAAATTGCATGTACTCGATCTCGCTAACAATATGCTATTTGTTCTAGGCCTAAACATTGAAATTTATGTAGGCTATTAATATCAATTGTTGTAATGGTATTTAATTATAAATGCACAGCGTCTTCCAAACTGTGTGTCATTTGTATCATAGTACTATTCACGCGTAGCTATAGGCTAAGACTATAGGCTAAGTATTAATCTTGTCTTAACATTTCATCTTGCTCAAATCTGTTCAGGGCTGTTCTCATGTCGGAAAGTATAGATTCCTTGACCAGCTTGGCCCTATAACTGTCCCTTTAATCCGTTGACACTATCGCCGAGACGAACAGGCTGCAATCGATCTTAACATTATGTGTTCCAACAACAAATAGCCTTGCACAGGTGACATGCTTACGACGTGGAAAGGCTTCCACTGCCGAAACAACATAATTGATGCCAGTGTGAATTGGTGTCTACAGTCTCGAAATGGAAACATAGTTTCCAAAATCAGGTACAATGAGGTGGAAAAGATACCTAATGTCCTTGTTTAAAAGTTACGCCCTGACATTTAAACAGATAACGGTCGGCTGCATATGGTTTGGTTTGTATTTTCCTGTGTTAAGGCAAGGCATATAGACTATGCCCTAACAATTTAGCGTCATTTGTCTATATGAGAGAGGAATTAAATGTACTTGCCTTACTGGTCTAGCCATATTCATGGAGAGAGCAATCCGGTCACTGGTAGCCTAATAGCCGCCGCCGTTGCTTCATCTTTTAAATGTACTGCTGTCCACTTTCTTCTTTCTCTCGCCGTTTTGGTGCTATTGCCTTCTCTGCTCTCATTCGCTGTCCGTCCATTCTCTCCCTCACTCTCTCTCTCCTCCGTGCTTTTTTGCAATCTGTGGAGTTAAATCTTAATGATACACTTACAGAAATTCCTTTGTCCGATTTAATCTTATTCGTTTCACCTTTTCAAAGAGCTGGAGACATGAGCGGGAGTGCAGTGCAGTGTCCGAGACATGGACGGGAGAGAGCTCTCTAGTTGAATACTTAAAAACACCCATCCCTACCAAGCAGTTTCCAAGGGGGGCACTTGCATATTTACGGTTCATTATAACGGATAATAGTTTAACACATTAGACTATACTTAATGGGTAGGCTTTCAACTATTACTTTACATTATAACCTACTAGGCGTGTATGTTATTGCAGCATATTGCCTGTCTACACATAGGCAAGCCTTAGAGTTTAAACAGTTTCAAAATGGCATGCACCTAGGCTACTTTGTCTAGATTTGTTGGATAAGCAGTCTGTTTATGTTCCCATTTTAACCTACATAATCATTGTTTATGTAGAATGTTAATGGCAGCCTTTAGGTCTATACAACCCCTGTTAAAGTTATTTACCTTGAAGTGTTTTCCCCATTTCAGTAGAGGCAAAGTTGTTGCTTTTCAAGTCTTCATCAGGGGGGTTCTGTGGGGAAAAACATAACTCGTAGTTTATTTCTTATTGATCAACTTTATATGGTTTACGAAAGACAAGCGTGATCTATGTGACTGTGCATTAATATGTGGCTGTAATTGTGTACTGTACGCTAGATGGCAGCGCGATCCAGACATTTTTGAGTTTGAGAGGCGCAGGCTTCAGTATCCACATACAAAAAGACGGAATCCCCGTTCAATTTTCAACAACTTCACATGATTTTGAATCATTGTCATTATTAAGACATAATGTGACATCCATTTAGTGATCTGGGAGACTGTGAGACCTAAAGAATTATGTATTAGTTGTTATTGTTCGATGTCATTTTGAGATTTGCCAATGGAATCGCATCGCCAAATACCGTTGCCTATTCCAACCCGTTCAGTCTATCGTGCATCATTTTTCCACGCAATGTTCGTAATTTATCACAGTAACTGCGAGTAAATACATTTCTATCAACGAAAATGTACAACATACACGTAGAATATGTACAAAATCATATGTAGGCTATGTGTAATAAAAGACAATACACTATAATTGTGATATAGGCTATACGTATTCGTAATTAAGACAGCAACCCAACAAGAACCATTTCAAACTTTTGGGAATTATAGCCTAGCAAGTCCCTTTTGCTCCGCACGTTTGTTTATTTCACGTGCGCAAAGCCTTGTCGCTGCATTTACCCCTCTTTTCGGCTATTCTATCCAGGGTTTCTTCCTCTTTTTGTGACAATAGACGGCCCATACTAATCAGGTTTCAAAGTAAATAGCAGCGCGGGGCGAGCTCAATGTAAATTGTGCTTGTCAGAGCCCCCAGTCGTAGGTAGCAAGGAACGAGGACTCTAACCAATGGAGAGAAAGAGGCTTGGCTAACCTTAGCCTCCCATTTTCTCTCTCCCCCCCTCATTGCAGGGCTCTGGCCAGTCAGTCGCCTTTGATTATCAGTTGCCAGCAGCCCCTCTCTTGGCTCCTTGACATGAGCACCATATAAGGCGCAGCGATCTCCATAGAAACGTGTCAGTTTCAATAGTAGTGTCAAAGTTCACTATATACAGACATTCGCGCAGATCCCCGTTTCGGAAACATTGCTCCGCTGGTCCTCTCGTTTAAACGCATTCATTTTTGGGTCTCTCCTTCTTGCATATTCTATTAGTTGTCGTTTTTTTCTTTTTATCTCTACTGGTTCGCTCCATTCCTGCTGGAGAGGTGAAACTACATGGGCACTTCGGCGACGCGGTTCTCTGCTGGGCGCGATGAGGTTTATTTAAGAAAATAGATGTAAAATTCTGCTCTTCAGTTTTTTCCTCCCCTCCTACAGCGAAGACGGGAGTAAGGAGCAAGGAAGCAAAGAGAGAGGAATTTATTTCTCGCTGCACTTTGGATCGCGTGTCTTTTTGAAAGATTCTGTTCATTTTCACGTCCATGTGAATCGCTCCAGTCTCCTTTGTGGCTATTTTATACCAAACAGCAATTTGTTACGTCTGCTTCGGTTTTTCTTCAAGATTGGGGTTCCTGGATGGCTGACTGCAATATACCTTGGAACTGGCCTCCCGATACTTGCATATCCTGATCGGGTGTCTATTCTATCACCTCCGCTATTTTGAATGTATTGATCGTGTTCTATCCCTTTTCAACCTATGCGATAGCGTGCTGCGATTTGACTTTGCACTGCCTTGTTTGAGATCTTTTTTCCTCCGAACGCATTATAAATATCAGCGATCATTTCGCTTTATAGCACTTTCCGGGCCCGAGATATGGCAATGGTAGTTAGCGTCTGGCGAGATCCGCAGGAAGACGTGGCCGGAGGACCTCCAAGCGGCCCCAATCCAGCAACTCAGCCGGCGAGGGAGCAACAGCAGGCGGCGTCGGCAGCACCGCACACTCCGCAGACCCCCAGTCAGCCAGGACCCCCGTCAACACCAGGGACTGCTGGCGAGAAGGGGACTCAGAGTTCTGGACAACAGCATATAGAATGTGTTGTTTGCGGCGACAAATCGAGCGGCAAGCACTACGGTCAGTTCACCTGCGAGGGATGCAAAAGTTTCTTCAAGAGGAGTGTCCGGAGGAACTTAACGTATACATGTCGTGCCAATAGGAACTGTCCAATTGACCAACACCACCGAAATCAGTGCCAATACTGTCGGCTGAAGAAATGTTTAAAAGTGGGAATGCGGCGGGAAGGTGAATATAATTTTTTTATGACACATTACGCACCGTAGTTACACAGCCGCTGCCGCAATAAGGTCACACACATAGGCTGAGTATAGTGTAGGGCTGTAAGCTAGAGTAGGCTACATCAGTGCATAGAAAGGAATGGGTTGCTTACTGTAGCATGGGCTCTGTGTGAATGAGGGCAGAAGGCATTGCACCTAGCGAGGGAAGGCTTCACGTTTAAACAAAGCGGCTATTATCCTGCCGATATTTTGTGTTGCCGTCCGCAATATTTCAAAGGTCTACGCACAATTTTAACCTTTTTAATAGTTTATTTTAACAGTAGGGTGTGTGGTGTGTGTGTGTGTGTGAGAGAGCGACAGAAAGTGTGTGTGTGGATGGATGTGTGTGTGTGTGTGTGTGTGTGTGTGAGAGAGAAAGAGAGCGAGAAAGAGATAAAGACACTCCGTGTGAGTGAACATGTACTGATGTACTTATGGAGTACTGTGTAAATGTATAGTTTGTCTGAAGATTAAAACGAACAGACTACATCGCCCCCGTGCCTCATTTGCTGACTATAGTCAGCATAAGGGTGCTTGAATTAGGCTAAGGAAGTTTTGCATAGCTCGTTGTTTTGTACATTGGATTGAAGGCCGTAACTTTTTCATACTTGCCTATTTGAAACACAAATAATATAAATATCCACATTTTAATTCAAGCCGTACGCACACCACATACCATATGTTATGACCCCCAAAACAAAGAAAACTAAAATTGTAATATATTTAGTTAGTGAATATAGCCTTGGATGGCTGTAGCAAACCATCTCAAAATAGCTAGAAATAGAAAATTGTCTGTAAATTGTAGTGTTTTATATCTAATTCTTTACTGTAACATAATAATGTTGTTATAGTGAAACATATTGATACGTAGTTGTCATGTGGCACAATCTGGACAATCAGATGTGGCCTTCGAATGCTTGTAATCTAGTAAATCATTACGCTCCATATGTTATAGAAATGTGGAATTGTGCGTGTTTGTAGGTTATGTTTGTGACAGAGGGAGCGTATTCATTACATGTAGCCCATATTTTAGTACATGTGTGTGCATATTGTATGAAATGTTCATAATATATTAATCAGATAGTTGAGAATTTGAAATGTTGTGATTACATTTAAATTATGTAATATATGTTGATCGTTTATAGAGAAGAGTGAACTGATTTATTTACTAAATTAAATTGCTTCCAATAGTACAACACAAGAGCCAGTTGCCTTATGCTGCTCAGTACTGGTTGTACACAAACAATGTTTATCAGTTCTGGATGCACATTTCCTCTCCTTCTCTTTCTTTTTGTCAGCGGTTCAGCGAGGACGAATGCCTCCAACACAACCGAACCCAGGCCAGTACGCGCTGACGAACGGGGACCCTCTGAACGGCCATTGCTATCTCTCCGGATACATCTCCTTATTGCTCCGGGCCGAGCCTTACCCGACGTCCCGATATGGGAGCCAGTGCATGCAGCCCAACAACATCATGGGCATAGAGAACATCTGCGAGCTGGCTGCTCGTTTGCTCTTCAGCGCTGTGGAATGGGCGAGGAACATCCCTTTCTTTCCCGATCTGCAGATCACCGACCAGGTGTCCCTTCTCAGGCTGACGTGGAGCGAATTGTTTGTGCTAAATGCGGCTCAGTGCTCCATGCCTTTGCATGTGGCCCCTCTACTCGCTGCGGCAGGCCTCCACGCTTCTCCAATGTCTGCGGACCGCGTCGTGGCTTTCATGGATCACATTCGAATCTTCCAGGAGCAAGTTGAGAAGCTCAAGGCCCTCCACGTAGACTCGGCTGAGTACAGTTGCATCAAGGCAATAGTACTCTTCACATCAGGTGGGTGTTCTGCGTGCACAATAAAGTGAGGCCTACACACATAGTGCATTAGCAGGCACAGCCATACACAGACCATCATTGGCATAAACCATATTAATCTTGACAATATGGCTGTTGTGAGCTTCTCATTTTCTGCCGCGCTATCATTACTACAAACAGTCCAATACACATTCATACTAGTTATAGTCAACTGACAAGTAACAATACCAGCTGAGAGAAAGCGCCTAAAGTTTTCAACGCAAAGTTAGTTGTAGTGCAAGGTACTTTCCGAAATGTATTTATCGTCTTTTTGGTTTACTTTTATGAGGTATCTGGAATATAATAGATATAAAGACCGACATTTAAGAATTCGGAATGTGACTACAATTAGTTTCACGCTTAAATGGGTGATTTTGGAGACAGGACACTATTTGTCTATAGGTTATGAGTGGTGGAGCATGTTTTAGCTTTGTTTTGCGAGCACAAACACGTGTCATGAGAGGACAGGAAATAATCCTTAGCAGCCTGATCAAAGAAACACTGATGTAATACGTCACTGTATCACTGGTGCAGAACGTTTTCGTCAGAAATGCGCTATGACTGAGATTAATTGGATAGTATTTATAGTCTGTAGGCTATTTTATATCACAATTAATGCATTATAAAATATTTAATATGAATTAACAACAAAAACCTCCATACATTAAAAGTATTTTTATATCTGATAGAGAAACGATCAAGATGCGTATCATGCGTAATATAAAATGTATTTTGGAAACTTGCTCAAGGAGTTAGGAGTGGCGGATGGTGGGCATAACAGAGACATTAATAAATATATATTTATACCAAAAACCTTGTACCCTTAAATGAAAACACAACCAATTACATTATATTTATTTGAGAAAAAATACAACTACGCACTATTCCATCAAAACATTGGATTTTAGTGTATTAGGTGAATTACTTTTTTTAGATAAATAAATAAAGACGTTTCAACTCTTGATACCTTCCAAAACGAGTATGTTGCAGTATATGACAAGCTGCTATACTGTATGAGTGTATTTACAATCTGAAACATTGTATATGGACTGTATACATAATAAGGCTGAGTACTTACTTAACTTGTTTTGATTGGTGGCCAAAAGGGGATTCAGAGGAAGTGTTTTATTCAGTGCCATTAAACCTCCCCAGTCCTCTATTTTGCTTCCCCTGTCTGCTTCCCCAATGATGTGCAGGAGGATGACGTTGCTTCTTTCCATCTGCAAGGGGGATACCATTTGAAGCCTATAATTATTGCGGATAATCACGTTTTTCTGAATATTTTTTTATAAACTTAAGGTATACACATCCATCAAGGTGCATCTTTGCGAGGGTTTTTTGGAAGACCATAGGCTACATGTTAACCCATCTTTTCAATTCTCACTCATTAGCTTGCCTCGTTGTTTTAATAGTCCACACGATGACAAGTGGGGGCATTTCGAAATTCCGACAATTCTCTCAACACTTTTCACCTATAAGCACGAAACTAATTAAAGTGATTTAATAAATATCATGACAGTTTGACTGGGTGCTTGGGAACGTTTTCCTGATACCTACCTATAGTAGGCCTATTAGTTGAAAACTAAGTAGGCTACTACTATCATTGTGCAGACTGTAGACCTATAGGCTATTCCTAAACTTCTTCTAAGCATTCTAAAATTATTTAGCTTAGTTTAGGGTCAGCATATCACATGTATAGGCCTACTCTGTCTCACGATAATTATGTAGCCTATTTCCGTTATTACCGAAATGTTTATGTTTGGTCCAATCCCCCTTTGTGAATTTCGAAAAATATGTGCCCGTTATGTTCAGGTCTTGTTAAATAGTGGGGTGGCGGAGGGGTAGGCCTGTGTGGTGAACTATGGGGTGCCTTTCACTAGCGTTCTATTGACTCACTGCAGCTCATTCCAGTCTCTGCAGGGCTTTGAACTTAAGTATTGTGTTGCGTTTCACAAGTAGTTTGATTATTATTTGCAAACGGATTTAAAATATTATTCATATCACTTCGATTTTTTAAATATATTTTTTAAAGAGACTCTCAAAGTTAATCCGAGTGGATTTGCATACATGGGGCTGTGGCCGGCTCGTCCTAGGTCACAGTAAATCAAGCCAGGTCCCAGCTTTGCCCCCGCGCAGTCTGCGGGTTCACAAGGTTATTGTGTCTGGCCATAGTGAATTACAGCCCTGAGAAATCAAGATGAGACTTAAAAGCCTCTCCGATGGCATTGTCTAGTCTTTAATGTATTAGTGCCAGAGTGTCGATGCTTTCTCTTTGGTGCACTAGCTACAAAGCAATGGCTTAGCACAAAATCTTCAGGCCTAAATAACGGTCCAAATGGCATGCATCTTGTCCTCCTGCTTAACGGTGTAAAGCAGATTGGGCAGCGAGACCTACACTGTGGACTTCTTATAAAACCTATTGGTTGTTGTTGTGCCTGAACGTGTCGTAGGAGATCACATGTATGTTTCTTATCGTTATACAAGCACAGACTGTAATGGGCTACATAACCCCCGACTGTGAACGAACTGAACACATTCGCATGTGTTGTTTTGCTGACTTCTTTTCGTACAAGCCCTCGTTTAACGTTCTTTCTGCGTGACTATTGACTTCACCCCTGCTAATAAATGTGATTGCTTCCAGCGCCCTTTCTTAAGCTACATTTGCAAAACAGGCCAAGCATAATCTCGGGAGAAAGGGGGGTGAAATGACTTAGCATCTTATAGACAGTAATTAGGTCACATTACAGCCACTGCAATTTCAGATTCATCAGTGTCGTTTATGTTTCTATAGACTTGAGTCCCCAGAGCAGGAAAATAAAAGGCCAAGGCCTACCTCTCCCCCTGTCCCAGTATACCCTCAATCAGCCATAGGCTACTCGTCTCGAACCTGGGCTATTTCTCTATCCACTGTTTTTAGAATTACGGTTGTAGGTTAGCTGCGCAATACTATATATCTTTACTCACTAGCCTACATCAAAATTTAAGCCCAGTTCGACAGATGCGGCTCCCGAACCTTAGCCGTCACAGCAATTGTGGATCTCTCTAAAATGATAGAGCAGTAAGGACTAACTGTGAAATGACGACTACACTACACATCATCTCTATTCCCACTATACATATTCTTTGTTTTGATTGGTGTGTGCACACGCAAAGAGGCATCTACCATGTGTGGAGCGTTCTCCACTTCAGTAGATCGCCGTTGTTTACCCTATATGACAGTTCCTCTCACTCAATGTGATGTAGCATGGTTTTGGCAGTGGTGTTTGTTCATTTCACTTTGTCAATAACGCGTAACGCTGATGCTGAATGATAACCAGGGTGCTTTTTGTGTTTTCTTTTGGATGTACAGACGCTTGTGGCCTGTCAGACGCAGCTCACATCGAAAGCCTGCAGGAGAAGTCTCAGTGTGCCCTGGAGGAATACGTAAGGAGCCAGTATCCCAACCAGCCGAGCCGCTTTGGCAAGCTCTTGCTGCGGCTGCCCTCTCTCCGCACCGTCTCTTCATCGGTAATCGAGCAGCTGTTCTTCGTCCGCTTGGTAGGTAAAACTCCTATTGAAACCCTCATCAGGGATATGCTATTATCCGGGAGCAGCTTCAACTGGCCTTACATGTCCATCCAATGATCCGAATGAGAGGTTGAAAAGAGAGAACAAGGACCAAAATTCAGCATCCCCTACAAGAAGACTATATATAGGACCTTTTTTTTTGAGCAACTTGGAAGACATAACATGTTTGTTTTTTCTTTGTCTTCTGGGACTGAGATGGAATACGTTATGTACAGAAAATATGGAACTGGACTTTACACCTGTGTAAATCCACTCTCATCTTCAAGAACAATACTCTTCATTTTGTAAAATACTAGTCTTTATTTTCCTTTTTTGTAAGAAAAATACAAATAAAACGATAAACATCATATGCGCAGTAAGAAAAAAAAAGAATCAAGACTTAGCGGGAAAATAATGTTTCCAAGCAATTATAAGAAATGTCCTGTGTCTATGTACCTCTCTGTTTTGTATTTTTTCTGGTTCTAAACCAGTTTTTCTGTGATTCTATACTAATGATTTTTGATATAACCTTTTGCTTCTTATAATGAGTGCGATATATGTTGTCGAAGCTATGTTCTCCAAGAATTAAAATTGAAGTGAGAATTTAAAACAGAAAAATAAAGAAATTTAGACAAATAAGAAACCGTCTAATCGCTATGACAATATCACCACTGATGGTTGAACTTTTACCAACTGATTCTATGGACCTGCAAGTGCAGCAAAACTGACTTCGTGGACATTTTAAGGAGAGGACGTCAGTGGCGCCTTTTCCCTGGTCATGAGTGTGTGTGGAGTCGATCATCAGTCAAAGAGGAGAGACATGAAAATCAAAAGCACTTTTAATATATCATTTCAAATACATTTTGTTTGTTTCGTCTTGAAATTTTCATTGTTTCTTGAATTTTATTGGTTGTTGCCTTCAATTTGCTTACTCCATGATGCAGCTTTTGCAGAAGGGTCGGTTGATGAAGTTGTGTGATGGTGACTGTACTATTAAAAAAGAAATAGGCAACAATGTCTCACTCTCAAGCATTTTCCTCAGACATGCAGTTCGGGCCTATATTGTGTGCAATAGTGTTATGCCAAACCAAATAAGGCTTTATTTTCTTCCTTTGTCTTCATAGGCTACTGAATATGCGCAAGTATATTTATCTCTCACGTGCGTTTCTCTGTTTTGTTTGCATGTCATAATACTGAAAATACATACGTAGGCCTTTTTGCCTCCAATTTCTCAACCGAAGCCGAGCTTTGGAACACGATGTTGCGTTGTTAACATTGGAAACGGGCATGGCTTAGAAAGGGTTATGAGTGAATGTCTTGGATATACCTGTACTGTTTCACACACTCTGATAGAACTGGATATATGAGATCACAAAGAGGCACAGGCACTGTGGAGAATACGAAGGCAGTGACGCTGTTCGCTGCCTGTTAGCGCATTAATGTTTAATATTTTCCCAGACAGCAATGAAAGCATGTGCACAACTGAGGCTTCACTAGCTTACCTCCTGTGGCTCAATCAAGGTGATTCTCCATTCTATCTCCTCACCTGCCTCTCTCTCTTTCTTTTTCCTAACCACAGAAACCAAAATGCACTCGCCCCTTTAAAATCTACCTTGATAGTATAGTGTATGCTTCAATATTGATGTAGGCGTCCTTTGGCAAAGGGTTACGCCCGCTGCAAAGCTGCTGTGATATGCGTGATCAATCTGGAAAATGTATTTTACAGCGTGTAAGCCAGTCGATAGGAACACCGAATGTGATGCATTGTGTGAGAATAAAGACACAGAGCGAGAAAGAGAGAGAGAGAGACAGAGAGAGAGAGAGGGAGAGAGAGAGGGAGAGGGGAGAGAGAGAGGGGAGAGAGAGAGAGACAGAGAGAGACATATAGAGCTGGTGCAGAGACAAATGAGGGAGGAAACGTGCGATGGGAAGGCGGCGTGTTTGTGGATGCAGCCTTGGTTTTCTTGATGCATTGAGAATATAATGAGTGCATCGATAAAGTCCTCAACATGCTAGATAGGGCTGAATAGAATTATTTTAGCCCCCAGGTAGACAGTCTATGCATTGGAGGCCTTTGTCTCTTTCCCCTCTGCAAAATAGACTAGCAATATACATCTGATTGTAGTCCACACACTCCATACTGTCACAAGCATACTGTATAGGCTCATAACCTATTTAGATGTAATTTAAATGTCTTGAGCGGATGAACATGTGTTCTGTAGCTCTGTGTCAATTAGGACATTAGCGTTCCCCCTCTGTGATAGAATCCTGTGTATTCCCTTGCAGATTGTTGTCAAAGCACGAGGGCTAGGAGGAAGATAGAACCTGAACCGAGTAACCTTTTGCAATGTCGAGATTGTATTTATATCTCAGTGTTAGAATTGGGGGAGGGGTGTTGGGATTTTATTAGTTTGTGCGTTCTCTGTTTTATTCATAGTGCACGATCAACGCACTGTTGCGTTTGTGATGTAGCTCATTGTCCTAAATTGCTCCCGCATGCTATTTCTACCATAGGATTATGAAGCGTCTCTGTATCAAAGTATAGCCTATACTATGAGTCACATAAGTGTAGACCCTCACGATTGATCAGCTATAAAAACCTGTTTCAACATTAGAGCTAAACCTATTTCTTCTCATTCCGTTTTGGGTTAGACATGATTCCCAGAGCTGTGTTTTTGAACAGAGTATGCCGTTAAAAAGATGCAAAAGTCCAGCCTTATAGGTTTGACTTCACATAAGGTGTTTGGGACATGGCCCCATGCCTATAGCACCCATTCTCTTTACGCAGTGAAAGCCCAGCCATGGTATTGTAGGCTACTCGATATGCAGGTAATGTCATCTAAAACAAGAATAATGAATTTGGTTATATTACTTGCAGCAATTTCTAATAGGCCTATATGACACCTGAGTGTCATTGTATTTTATGTCGAAAATCCACATAGCCTACTGAAATAGTGTGGCAGCAAGCATAGGCTTCGTGACATGACTACATCAGTTGAAATCTAAATGTCCATGTAGGCAACTGTCAGTCACTTTAAACTGGGTACCTCCTTATAATATATTCTAAATCCCCCCCGGAGCTACTCTTTCATCCAGTTCAAGCACTGTTATAAAATGTTACAACACAGACTAAGTCTATACAAAGCCATAATGTGTTAACGATGCCATATTTGACAACAAAACATCAATAATTACGATACGCCCACATGCGTTTGACCATGTCCACGTGTTACTTGATGGCATTACCAGAATACATGAAGTTGACAATTTGTCATTTGACTGAACTATAGCTGTCGGGTAGTAAAGTGTTTGTATCCGGTAGCCTATATCATTATCATCCGTATAGGCCTATAGGCTATAGCCCTGCAAGTTGTAAACTATGAATACATTCTTGACTGGTTGTGAGGCCTGTATATCCTCATTAGTCCATTACCAATGCTATCTCTGCAGGCCATAGGTGTTTTGCTCCTGCACAAAAGTGTAGTCATTTAGATGTTGCATAACTTGTAGGCTAGTTTTGACTGAATGCGGTGAGTGAGGGAAGATGGATCTTCGGCACACTATGGGCCCCAATTCTGCCACGGTAATTTCGGAAACTCTGGTTACCAAAGTGTTATTCCTAAATGAGTTAAATAACCATTTACCTTTGTCTGGTTTCATTCATCAAACCACAAGTGAAGGACTCCTAACATGGGGCTATTTGTTTGCTTATACAAGCAGCTGGGTGCGATTTCACGTTTGAGATATCTGTCTGAATGCGAAACATTTATTATCCTAAAATGTCAGCGAACCTATCTCCGCAAACATCATGCAACCAATGGTTTCACGTCTTGAGCAGCCACACGCGTCAATGGAAACAATGTGCAAAACTTTAATTCATAAATATGAACTCTAGATGTAGGCTAATCTTAAATTCCATTCCACAAAATATAAAAATATTATTTTCTAAATTAGAATATTAAATAGAGAGATATACATTGAAATTCATAAAATATGTATGAAGTATTATGCACAATTAAATGAATTCAAGACCACGTGGACACAACAAGTGTTTTAAAATCAGAATCTTTACAAAGCGATTAACAGACAGGAGTAAGAGATTGTGTTTTAAACGCACCAAAATCCCATGGGATGCTTGCCTTGTGTGCGTTTCTGAATCATAAAACAGCATGGTTTTCGCATGGTGTGTTGCTCACCGTGTATGGCACAGTGGTGACCATAAGCAGTAGAGCTGGAATGACGCTAACAATCTCAATGATCGCAGTATAATTCTGCAGTCCGCAGACCTCACAGGCAAGCTTTAAGCCATGGATCAAATCCAACACTACAGGGTATAAAATATCCCCAGTTGTGAATGTAACATAAGGGGACGCCTCCGTGTGTGTGCCTTCTTGTCCCTGTGTGCATGCGCGCAATCGTGCGTGCGTGTGTTCGCGCGCGCGCATGTGTGTGTGAGAAAGGGAGGGAGGTGGTTGCGAGAAGGCAGAACGCTGTGTAAGCGATCCCTTTGTGTTGATTTAGGAAGACGTTTGCTGTATATAACGTTCAAGGCTGATAATATCATTGTCTGGCCAGATAAATAAAGCATTGGCCAAACCATCGGGTCAGCTATCGATCCGCTTTTCTCCCCGAGAGAGAGAGTGTGTGAGAGAGAGACGGTTAGAAAGGAGGGGGTAGGGGCGGGAGGGGGTTTAGAGAGAGAGAGAGAGAGAGAGAGAGAGAGGGAGAGAGAGAGAAACCCCTCACTCATTAGCATTCCATACCCATGGACCAACGCTGACAACTAACAGAGATATCCAGCACCACACCATGCACTTTCTCCTTTGTCTCCCATTCCCTTCATTTCAACGGTCAGATTTCGTCACAGGGAACACATTTTATGCCTTCACACGAATAGACTCTTCACTCGCTAGAAGTACCCATATCGACATAGAAAATACAACGGTGTTGTTATCCATATAGTCCTCATTGTCACGGGCAATGACTTCAACTCGTCGTGTGAGCATTGGTTACACAGTGACAACAGTAAGGATGTAACTTATGTCAGCTACAATTTGACTTGGACGTGGAAAGACACTCAGGCCATTAATGTTCAACTATCACACTGGCAATTATTTGTGGTGTCATTATTCTTTATGTGGCAAAAAAATAAAAATATATTATTTTATAAGCATGTACACTGCATCTAAACAGTTCCATTCTCATGCGCCTTGATGAGAATACAATTCAACAAATATATTCGAATATATATTTTTATATTTGCTTAATAGTTTTAACTATATAAAGCCTTTTGTGGAGGCTATTCGGTGGACCTGCCAGTCCAATAATCACAGTAATTGTTGAATGCATTGGGGTATAGGTTAAATAAGCAAATACTATTAAACAATTAATACTTTGAAATTGTTTAAGATAATAACGACATCTAGATGAGACAACGTAATTTTAACATGCAATACTGAAGCTTGATCTGTATTTTTTATATAAAAAATGAATATTTGAGTGACAATTGGTAGCATTCGGCTATTGGACAGGGGATTGTTTGGGAATATCTTCATACGCGTTCAAGACCTGCCCAACAATGACAGCTGTTCATCAGATAGTAACTTCTTTCCAAGTTTTTTTTTCTCCTCCCACCCTGGGCCCCGTCTTTATCTTGCTTTGTTGTTTTAAAATATGCATGTCTCTCCGGAATGCCAGTCACGAGTCCAAACTTTGTGTCCAACCTCCCACATGAAATGATCCTTTTAAAGCGGGCTCAATATGTCTCAATCTGCACTGCACTTCACTCAAAGCTTTTGGGTAGTCTATGGGACAGAGCCCACAATCATATTAATTAAAACGAGATGTTTTGTCGAACTCACATATTACATGGGCAACTTCATGACTGTGGAGAGATGGAGCTCAGTGAAGCTACACCACTACTCCGATGGAGGTCCACCGAAAAAGTAAGAGATTTGTTTAGAGGTTGTGGGGTTTTTTTTGTCTAACTTGCAGTGTGCGTGCGTGTGTGTTTGAGTGAAATGGATAAGCAAGAGTGAGTGAGTGAGAGAGAGGGAGACGGAGTGAGTGAGTGAGAGAGAGAAGGGGGAGGGATGAGTGAGAAAGGGAGAGAGGATGTGGCTGTGTATGAGTCCGGCTGTCATTAACAACAAATTAATCAACACGTGGCATTTAAACTCTAGAGTGCTATTTTTCTGTGTATGTATACGGGCTGGTGAAATAAATCACAGTGCCGGAAAAGACCCAGGAGATCGGAAAGGAAAGTTTGATTTGAAAGGGATAGCGTGAAACGAGGTAACAAAGTCGAAACAGCGACGAGAGGGGGCTGGGGTTTTGAGTAGAGAAGTAGCTTCATTCCCTATGGGAAGTTTGTAAGTAGGCTTGTTCGTGTATCTGTCAGGGGAAAGGTGTCGTCATTATGGAGAATGACAATTTGAGTTATGCTGGATATGGTTATTTTGTTGTTAAGTAAATCTGTCTTTTAAGTTAACCTGTTGCTAACTGAGTCTATTTAGGTAGGCTACTGCTGCCCGAAAAAAACTAAAATACACAGCGATCCAACTATTACGCTTCAGCAGAACCACAGGATTGCTTTGGCATGCGCCAACTTCACGCCATTGCCTAATCCATTCAACAATTTAAATAGACTGACTTCCAGTCATTGGTACATCTACACAAACAAAATTAATTTAATGGCTATGTTAATTTATCAATTCAGATATGTTTTAATAGACATCCCAACACTGTGATTATGTCAACATATGGGAGGCCAGTAATGCCGGGTTTACATACCTGATAACGCCCGGGCTTTTCAGCAATATTTACGGCTTCTCTTTCTAATACACACCAGATGGTTTGTGACTGTGCCACCGCAGCCAGTGAGCTCCTCAATTTTACTCAGCAGCATTTTGTTGCAATTACACTTCATGCTGTGACCAAATTTATTGGTGACCTATTTTGCAGCATTTTAAACAGATTTTTGGGGACACTACTGTACACATTTTATGTCAAAGTCAAGATTTCCCTGATACATTTTTTGAAGTTTACCTCTTAAAGAAACATTTCATTTTAAACGTATAGACGAGTAAGTAGATCCAAGCTGATTGGATAAAGCCACAGCGGATTATGTTCTAGCCTAAAGACTGAAATACAGAGGCCGCGTTCAAGCTTGACCAATCTCTCTTGATAGACCACTGTATTTTTAAGCTAATCACTCAAGCAGAATAATGCTTATAAAGATATTAGCTATTGAGCTAACCATCTATGGGGCAGGGCTATATATTTTTTAATGAATGACAATAAATTGAAAGGCTTTTTAGTTGACCACATGGGTTTTTCCGTTAGGCCCATTAAGCCCCTTTTGGTGGCCAAGCTCCTCGCGCAGCAGAGGTCTTAATATGTTTCATTTGAACTGTTTACAAATAGATAGAGAAGCTATGTGTCTTAACTGTAACAGACGTTTAGAAAATAGCAGAGCAATATTCTGGAAGTGTTCCAATCCTACATATGTAGACCACCATAAACTGAAACATGGAAAATTAACATCTGTTTTTCCCGAAGGAGACGTTCAACATAGCTTATTTGTATGCACCAGGGCTGCAAGAATTGTCATAGCCTGTTCTCTCTCTCTCTCTCTCTCTCTCTCTCTCTCTCTCTCTCTCTCTCTCTGTCTCTCTCTCTCTCTCTCTCTCTCTCTCTCTCTCTCTCTCTCTCTCTCTCTCTCTGTGTATCTCTCTCTCTCTCTATCTATCTATATTTATATATCTCTCTGTCTGTCTGTCTGTCTGTCTCTCTCTCTTACTCTAGTTGTGGAATTGTGAATGACATACAGCAGGTTTAGGCTACTGTTTTTGTTATTGTTGACGTACAATAGCTTATTTATATGAAACTAACGCGTACTATTTGTCTAGCTGACTGAAACCTTGCATTCAAAGTAAATTTCATTTTTACCATAGGGAAACAGTCTCCAATGGTAGTTTCCAGCAATCATCGATGCCATCTCTCTATCCCTCTCTCTCTCTCTCTCTCTCTCTCTCTCTCTCCCTCCTGTCATCCTGTAAGAACTGAAGGGAAGGCAGGATGTTGATAAATACATGAATTTTTTCGATCTTACTCAGCATCATCCATCAACTGTGTATGTGTCCATATTGCAGCATGTGTCTAAGCAAGGAGAAGCTGCCAATAGCCGTTCAAGCTACTCTGCACTGTAAAATGTCTTGGAAGGGTATAATCGAGGGTGTCTATCTCAGATAATGACTTTGGCGTTCCTAATACACACTGGACTTTATTATCAAAATCAAATATGATTTAGGTAAGGCCTGTAATTCCGTGATAGGCTACGTAAACAATCTTTGAAACGTCTGCAAATATATCCACCTCGGTATGCTACACACAATAGCATCTGTGCTTTTGATGCTCGTAAAACATTCGATAGAACATTCCACATGCTTGCCTAAAGCGCTTGGACCGCTACATAGAGCACCTCGCTCTGTGGTTGCTAACACTTTGTGGCCTACATACCGCCGCTCTGATTATAGAAGTGCCTCCTCTCCTTGTTAAAGAAGCAAGGCTCTAATCTACCCTCTGTGTAGCCCTAAAGCCAGTGTGCTAGTCAAATTGTGAGAGCGCGCGTTCACGTGTGTGTATGTGCTGAAAAAGGGTGGGGGTTGATCGGAGGGATTGAGGAGAGGGGAGAAAGGGAGAGTGTGAGAGAAGAGGGAGGGGGTTAACGGAGTGGCCTTTCCTTCCAGACTGACACGACCCCGCTCTCTTCAAAGGCCAAACAGAAATAAACGCATCTAATCTGAATGGCGAATTTTCAGTCAGGAATTCAGAAATTGGAATGTGTGTTTTCTCTTCAAAATTGAATTCAGGACGGTACATACTATGGCCACATTGGTGGGTATTCAATATTCTATCTCCACATGAGCATTCTCAGATAGTATGGTATTTGTCCATGACTACCCCCCCCCCTTCTCTCTTCCCTCTTGCCCCCCCCACGTCCAAATTCATTTGCATTCGTTGATGATATCAGTAAAGAATAGCTGGCATCCTAGATGAGGAAGGGTGGGGGAAGGAGGCTTATTTGGATAAAACTGGACGGAGAGTGGACACGGCCCGAAAGGTCAGCCGCCCATTCATGTCAAGGTGGCGGGGGGCGGTCGGGCTGGGATTGCCAGAGAGGCTTATTTGAAAGCGGTCGTATTTGAGGCAGGGAATGAAAAGGAGTGGACCACAAAGCTCGCCATACTCAAATACGCCCCGTCACATCTTTACTTTTTCCACTCCACGCATAAGATGCAAAAGGGGTGGGGGGAATATTTCACTAACCACATAGAATTGACGTAAAACAAAGGGCTGACCGAAAGTAGGCACTATAGGCTACATTAAATGTAATTTAAAATAAATATAGACATATTTTCTGTGTGTGCTCAAAGACGCTTATGTCGAGTTATGGTGGAAAACAATATTCCCATCCAGCCTTTCTGCCATGTGAGAGGCATATTCAAGCGCCTGTCTAATAATGTGTTTTAGGACATAATTAGATGTCTACTTGGTAATAAAAAAGTCTTACTCGGTTATTTAGTGAAACCTTTTGTTTATTGGCTGAGTAAGTCTTTATCTTAAAGATACGTATCAATAATTTAGAAAGATCATTCCGACAATTCCAACCCCGTTGGCATACTGATATGGGACATAATATACTATGTGGGCTAGGTCATTCTTCGAACAATAGAAAATAATGAATTAATTAAAGCACTGACCTGTTTTACTGGACATCCTTTCATGAGTTACACATAGAGGCCACGCACGCGCGCAGTACATATACATGTACTTATCAATTAAGAATACACATTTAGTAATTTATTATTCCATATACAGTCCTATATTCATTTCAATGATACTTATTTCGAGGACAGTGTCTGTTCTAAGACCAATGAGTGCTAGGTGAGAAGTGGTAAGCTACTTCAAACCAGGTGGTCACTTATCCCGTGTTAAAAAATTGAGATAATGACCACACATCTTTGAACGACATTTGCAGAGAAATGCAGATCCTCTATTACAGAGCAGCACATCCAGATATAGCCTACCTCATAGACTTGATTTAGCCTAGATACGTCTAATCAGAACTAAGATATTTAAATTAAAACGTTAGCCTTATTGTATAGCCTATTACAGTTTTGCAAATGGAGATATCATAAAATAAAATAAAACAAACTTGATTTCAATAGCCTCCTAGTTGTTACGATGATTAACTCTAATGCATAATATGTTTCAAATCACCATGTTCCAAGTACTTAAAAAGAGGAAGTAAATATGTTCCTGCAAGTGTTTTCCTTTGCCTTGAGGTATATGATACATTTATTATCACCTGCATGTAGCTTATAGGCTATAGTAACTTTGATTGAAGTCCAGAGACGCAAGCGCCTCTTCATTCCCATCACCTTGTAATGATTATTATGATAATCTTCATTACTCATGTAAGCCTAATCACAATAGTCATTGCGGTGTTATTGCAATAACTGTTATTATTAAATCATAATCATATCGTGGTGATGGCCTGGTTCAGTCCTTCGGCTGGTGACGTGTTGGCCCATCTAATGAAGGTGTAGTCGCGTGTGGGGCAATGAGATGGACATATGATGTAGGTATATGGACAAAGAGCAGTCATATCTGACTGAGAGACATATTATTGTCTTAAAAGCGTGGTTAGTTAGACTCTGTTCTACTACTGTGCTATTTTGGATACCAAGGCTTTGGGAAAGCGAATTGCAGCACACCTAATGCCTCTCCAGAACACTAATCTAGTCTACTATGAGACAAAACATTGATTCGAAACATACGCCTCCGACATAAGATGTACTGTTTGCTCGTAGTACACACATGGTGGAGTAAACGCTGTTATGGAGCTTGAAGATGATAGTATTGATTTTGTCAAGTGGATGGTCACCTCCCTTCCCTCACCCAGTTTGACATTAAGAGTTCCTTTACATTTAGCTGCATCGCTACTGACTGGATTGGTTGCCTTGGCATGTTGACCCTTTGAGGTTCATTAGAATTCGATCCAGCGTATTGAAAAAAACGAAAATCATAACATAGTCAAATAATCGATCAGGTCATTTATAAATCATTCATTAGTGTAACAAAACTCCATAGTTACTGTATCGGGGCACCTAATTCACGTCAATCATTGGCACTCAAGATACTACTGTGAGCGTCTCAAAGGCAGGGGTGCAAGTTATAGAAACGATCAAGTTTGTCTTCGCTCGCTCTCTTTGTTGTGGTGTTCTTGTGCACTGGTGCTCGTGCAATGAAGTGCATGGAGGTTGCCTCGGCTGTTTGTTTCTACTTTTGTTTGCTAGATGGCGCTCTGCGTACTGGGACCCTCCGACAGAGGAACCACTGCTTTACCCCTTCTCCTCACGCTCAATTCTGTCCACTGCACTGGGCTGCGTTTCCGAGGCGATTGTAAAATAGTTTAACATCTGTGAAAACTATTTTCATTAAATGTATTATGTGCGTATTACGAGACGGTATTGTTTTGGTTTGCCATATGAATTTGAAGGGATTTTTTACATGATCTGATTAATTGAAGACAGCAATCAAATACGATTCCCAAATGCACGTTTTTATAAACCGATCATTATATTTGGCTATTGTTTATGATGCAGTGTTTGTATTATCTTAAATGCTGTATAATAATTACGGTTTTCCACGTGTAGAGGATAATCTGATACTTTTGTATCTTCTTAATCCAATAACCTCAACATTAGAATGTCTATTTTTATGATTTGTGGATTGAGCAGCTTGTAGTCTGTTTTAACAAAGAAACTGATAATTTGCCAGCAAAAAATACAATGCAACTAGAACAATTGCAGGACCATTTCTGATAATAGCCTTAAATAATATTAGGATCTGTATTCTTTTGAATGATGTCATCCTAAAAGATGGGCCATTTGTTTGCCCGTTATGAACACATAATTTATAGCGGTAGGCCTACCTAATTTAACAATGAACTGTCCGTTTATTTTACGTTGATATTGTTTAGACGGTATATTTGGAGAACGTTTAGGACATAAGCAGTTTTCGAATACAGCGTGTGAAAATGTGTTTTGTTTTGCTGAGTGGCCCACTCTCTTTGAAGATATACTGCTGCAGTTACACTTTCACTAAATAGCGGCTTGTCCATGTCTGACGTTGATGAATGTGCTCGAGACATGGAGAACCTTTCACAGCTGTCTAAAAGCGCTCTGCCCCTCAGACAAGCCACAGACGGTCAGGTGCAAGGGCCTTACCGCAGCAAATGACAAAGAAACACGTTCATACAAATAGAGAAACCTAGAAACAAGAAACATGTCACGAGATGCGTTTAAGACTGCTAACGTGTTCTATGTTTTAAAGGCTTGTGCCAGTGTAGTTAATAGTCTATCTTCCATGACGTGGATTGGTAGCATGCATGTTTGCCAGTGGTTATTTGACATAGCTTTGGATTCCATTGCTAGCCTACTGTAAACAATGCTTCAGGTGAAACATTTATGTAATTATTTCACAGTTATCGCGAAAAACACAATACTCCCATAGTCTAGTTTAGAAATTCCGTTAGATTAGTTTTTACCCACGGAAAGGCAAAGTAAGCATTGCACAAATTGCATAATGCAACACGTACGATTCATGAAGTCATACTGTGCAGTCCATACAAAGGATGACAGTCCTTTATGGTGAAAGAATCTTTCAGCAGGAATAGAGCTGTAGGCCTATTGTCCACACGTTTACGTCACCCTCAATTGGATCTTGGGTGGTATCTCACCGCAGGTGCGCGTGTACCCGGGCCCCTCCACCTGCACGGACCAAACGAGCAGCTTCAAAGACCACTACTGTTCAGGCTTGATTTAATTCTTGGGAATCAAGTGCGCGTGGCCGCCAGGACAGCGTCTTAGATGGCAGCCTATATTTACATTAGCAAACTGAACTTGGCCAACACGTAAGAGAAGATGAGTCATTTCAATTACATTTTTGTAGAACGGCTATAGATACGTTCTGGTGTTTAAATAAGGCTCTCTCGGTATTTGTTTTTCTCTGCTTAACAAGCCATCAACTCATACATGAATATAAAATAAATAGCTTCTAGTTCCCGCAGGCAATGGGTGGGTGCGACTTCAATTAAGGGGGAATTATGTAGAGGGCAATGAGTATAAAATGACCTCAGTTGGAATTTATCTCAGAATATCGAGCATATTTGTATCCACGCAAATAATATATTTGATTCGTTTTTTGATTTTGCTTTATAACTTGTTTCCCCCCGTGCTTGGAGTTGTAGTTTAGATATTCTTTGAATTTTGGAAGATTATTTTGGAATGGATTGTAAGAGCAAATTACTTTACTGTATGTTAGTTTGGAACCTACATATAAATTATAGGCTAATTGTTTCTTCCTTTTTTTGCTACCTCTAATCGAATTTTCGCAGTTTACAGATAATATGGGCTATAGGTAGCCTATGGATTTGGGAGCACAGGGCCAATCACATGTACATTTCCCCCCCCAAAAAATGACAGTGTGAATACGTTCGTTTGTCACACTAGAAAACACGATATTTCACTGCCACAGTGGGATTTTAACGAATTAAATTATCTCGCTGCTAGCCTGTGATAAAAAGGTATGGGATTGAGGCACAAGTACAAAGCTGCCCGCGCGCCGGCTTGTTAAGTAACTTGCTGTCAGTATAGTTAGCAGTGTTCTGATATGGACGGTGGCTCCAGAGGCTCATCTCTTGGGGTTTTAATTAACAAGCTGTCTCAAAGCTGTAGAGCTCCATCAAACAGCCTCTCTCTTCCCACCATGCAAATCCCTATTTCGCCAGCGCCTTCGGATTTCTCTCAAACTTTAGACAAGAACCATGGCTCTCAAGCCTAAACTTTCCCTCACGTGCCCTAACTGACATGGGTTGACGTATGTTGTTGTTATCTTAGAAGGCATACTGTACAAACACTGTTGTAGGCCATATCGACTACTGTAAGCCGCATTTGCACTTGATGGTCGCAAATTGATATGATGGTTTCGTCATTTGACACTAATTCGTGTGCTAATTTTTATGATTTTAGGCTTTTTAGAGATTCCGTGCCACAAACCCTGTTAAGGAGCTCTATCAGGCTTAAAGTCAAACAGATCAGGTTGGAAAGGAAGAGTGAGGTCTCCCTCTCACCCCCCCTCTCTCTGTCTCTCTCTCTCTCTCTGTATATTTGCTCTCTCTCTCCCCCTTTTCCCCATCGCTTTGCTCTGTGTGGCAAACTTGGTGTCGGTCTCCCACCGTTACCCAGACGGGGGTAATTTGATAGCAAGGCAAGGTCAAGAAAGAGCGCTGTCCATGGTGCTACACGAGGGTAGCTGGATGTTATCATCAAATTAGACAGGACAAGTTTCAAATCGATGCCACCGTGGACGTCTGGAGACCGCCAACAGTTCGAGTTAAACTCGTAACAAGTCCCCCTTGACAGGTCAACATCTCAGTATAAATACACACCTCTGATGTAGCCTGTGGGTCACCGCTGGGTTTGCTAGATAAGGGCCAATCCCACTGAACGAGAGAAAAAAAGGTCCAATAGCATTTTACTGTGTTGTAAGATTCTTTACCGTAGTGTTAGCCTGTATATACGCATACATTTTATTTACTACTAACTATTTTAAAACGTTAAAATAAAATTACAATAAAGAGTCACCTACAGACCACGATATACATGAAACAGTGCCCAAGGAAACAAAACAGAAATTTAATGTAAAAAAATCTAATAAAATGTACATACATTTCCGATACAAAATTATTATTCATTCACAGGAAATCGAAACAATCCTGCACAACATTTTGTAGAAAATAATTTTGAGACAATCAAAAATTCTTTGATGTGGATGAGATCAAAGTATTATTTTGTTGTCACAGTAGTCACATTGTGCTATATTCTATAATTGACTACTCATAATTAGATATAATAAAATTAAATGTGATGAATATCCCTATTACCATACACACTTATTTTAGGCTAAAGGATACTATATTTCAACAAGGCCTGCTTAATTTAATATAACCCTGAATAGATTCCTTCTACATTTATTCTAGTTTTATCATTTGTTTTATATCACTTTCTATCACTTTTAAAGTAAACCCCTGCATCATTTGACTATGAATACATTTGTATTTTAACTTATTTAGACTAAATGTATTTAGTCCAAAAAAACAGATTAATGCCAATTAAATGGATCTGATAACACACAAAAACACGGTAGGAATAAACCTGCATTATTTTGTATATCATCTTTATTATCATAGTATATCATTTTCAAAGGCCATCCATTTGGGAGAACTCAAATTAAGTATAGCCCATAGCTAGTTAATTTGTATTTGAGCATATTTCAGTTGTTGAATGATTTTTCTCAGTTAACCTATTTGTATTTTACCATTCGTATCTTTAACCAAAAGCAATTCATTTGAATAATATTTAACACAGATTATTGGTGTCAGATTGATGGAAATTCCAGGTAGACCCAGAGGCAGGTGCGGGAATACACAGTCAGAAGGAAGCTGCTGTTTAGATATTGTCCATGAAAGGTTTTGCTTCAGGGATAAACAGCAATAAAGTGCAGTTAGTCACTCTGTGCTTGTTTTCACACAGCCCACCACCGGCAAACAGATAGTCACAACTCCTTCCAACTCCCCCGCGACCCAGCCCATCATCATCACCGTCTCCCCCTGTCAACACTTCCACCATACTTCCCCCTTCCATCAAATCCCGCTTTCATCCTCCCTGCTGACTCAGGTAGCAGCACAATAAGGACTTGAGCGCCGACAGGAAGAAAGCTAGTCAACTGGATGGGGAGATTATGGACAGTGGCACAGGGAGACGGTTGTCAGAGGGACAAGGAGAGAGAAAGAGACGTCCAATTTCATTTGAATGGCTGATAAAGAAATGAAATGGGAAGGGAACAAAGTAGACACCTCGGAAAGGGAGAGGAGGGGGCTTCAGAGAAAGCTCTGGAAGGTGCCTGCAAACCTTCTAATGGTGATAGTGTAATAACTGCTTACCCGGAGGATTCGAATGGGACCGAACTTAACTAAAGGGTGGGAAACCATGAAATGTATATAAAACACACACCTGCCAATCTGACCGCCGCCGTGTCTCCCCCACCCTCTCCCCCCCCCACCCTCTCCTCCTCTCCCTCCACCTTGCTGCCTGTCAGGGTGTTTTTAACAGAGGCACATCAGACGAGCACCTCCGCGGCCGAGATAATTTGAGTTCATTGGATGGCAATAACTTAATTTAGAGCTTCATCTTTTGGGGCATCGGTAATGAGGATTTGCTTTGGAGCCAATGATGGTTCCTCCAGCAGTAATAACTTGGGTCTTATTCTAGGGGGACTGGGGCTACCCCACGCACCCCGTGTGTTTAGCCTCGGAGAGCTGCATCCAGCTGATGAAACTCATTTAGAATGTGTGATTTAATATCACATTGCACTCTTTTTGCTCATCGACGAATGAGAAAGGGTTTGCGTGTGTCTGGTTCCTGGTCTATTGATCTGCAACACAGACAATATTGAAGCAGGTCCGCTAACTGAAGTCACAACATTAGCTATTCTCTTTAAACCATATGGATTTGCAAGTTTCAAAAAGTAGGATTTGGCTTTGCCAAGCTGGCTGTTGGAATGTCATAATATCAAACCATTGATAGTATATTGGATCCCTAAAAAATGGCATGATGACAGTAGCCAATGTTACCAAATTATACATTGGTAAAGAAACCAGTGGTATTAACTATATCTCCATCAATGCAGGAATGTTTTTTGTTGTAATGGTGTTTCTTTGTTAGGACAAAATCCCTAATCTCAATATATATCAAAATATATAGACGAAAATATTCTATTGTAGTATGGATGTATATTATTGTGTTCCTTGTTGGAAACTACTTGTTCAGCAACAGTGTATGTTAGCCAATTTTTTTCTTGAAAATGTTTAATTTCTTACACAAATAAAAACAAAAACAAATAGGCCTATATGTAGATTTAGTACATCCTATAGGTGTTTGTATGTGTATGAAAATAATGCATTTGTATTGACAATAACAATTATTTCATTGTGCTTCTTTAAATAAGAATATATAGTCCTATAAGAAAAATCATTAGGTCTATACCAATTAGGATCAACTACGTTTATTTTATATATAAATATTTATTTTTTGTTCGTTTTACAGTAGCCTACTTTCATGTTTATTATGACTATTCTCCTGCAGTTTATAGGAGTTTGCCTTTGTGAATGGTTTTGACGGTATACCAACTTTTTTCAGATGGGACACTTGCTTGAATCCTTTTGTCCGACGTTTCTTCCCTCTCATAAATCGGTCACAACAAATACTAACTTTTACACTAACACAGTAAACAGTCAACACATGGTTCCTTTTATCCGCGCATCGAATTTGTATTTAACTGCTTAATATTTTGAATATTTAATTAGTATTTAGGCCTACGTATTTCCAAAATGAATCCCATTTTTACTTACAAAATAAGTTGCTCTAGTAGAAACCAAAGTGAAATAAGTTAATCTCCTTGACTCTAAATACTACAAATGGCCGATTTGTCATTTAGAAATAATAACTGGCCTATATAATAATATAATCTGCAATAATTGACAGAATATACGCAAATCAGTGGATTTTTTTGCAACTGAAAACGTTTGGAAGTCTTCTGTGTATGATTCTTTCAGTTTGAAACTATGTTTTCACTCTTGTCGATTCTCATAATTCTGAAAGAACATACTACACCCAGCGATGTGTTTTAAAACAGTTTGTTGTCACACAATCAGCATTTTAACGCTACTGTAAAGCGTACTGAACAATGTACATATACTATAGCCTACAACATTTCAATATGGTATCAAAGAATATCAACTCATAATTTATAGTTTTAAGTATCCCTAATCATCTAGCCTGCCCCAACCTTTATTGCCATTCATCAAAGCAAAATGACCAATTTGCTCCAATAAGCCGTCGGTGGCCTGTTAAGTAGGCACTGAGCTATTTTACCCTCTTTCTTTTCTCCACGTGATCACTGCTTGAGTAATATACCTTCACTTAAATTGTTAGAAAGTAGCCAACAATCTTAAAAGTCGGAGCCCATTCTTCAAATGTATTCCATTTCAGAGCACGGCTTTTACAACAGGAGTCTTTACGACCTGAGAGTATAAGGCAGGGTGTAATTGAGGGGGCGTTCAGGGTATAGAGTAGCGGCCGCCTGAAAGCTACTATTAAAGCCAAATGGAGTGAACACTGTAAAACGGCCTTGCCAACAGCTGTCCACAATCGGTGCATTATATGCCAGGATCATCCACCAAACACCGCACACATAGTATCTGCAGGTCTATTATAAGACAGGTGAAGCTGTAGTATAGTGAAGCGAGTGGCGAGGCAGGTGTAGCTTATGTGTGTGGGAGAGCATGTCTGTCGATCTGGCTCTACCAAACTACAATGCTTGTATTAGGCTCACTTTTTGTACTGCTGAGTGTTGAACCATTATTTTGAATGTTGATTTGTCTTTATTAGCGGTGACTATCAGCTCTATAGCTCGCTCTGTCGGCCGGTCTGTTGGTCCACAAAAATTGCCTGCTCGTTTGTGGTCGCAGCTATTGAACATTCGCGCCTCTTTATAGTACAGGTTACCTGACCTGGCTGTGTGCAGCAGGATAGACAGGGTGGTGTCTGTGCTGAAAAACCTCAAATGGTTCCATGAGCTATAGGCTACCACTATTCGGGCCATTAGGGGTATATTCAATGCTTTTCAGGTAATGATCGATGAGGGTTCTCACAAGTTTCTCTTCAGACCCTGTTTAGAGGATTTGTCTGCGGGAAAGAACACACGACAACTTTATTGAGATCATATAGTCGACTGAATTATCTGCAGTCAAATTGAGAGGACCTGTCGTGAAGTCCCATCCTCCCGGGTCCATGGGTTGCATTTATGGGTCGCTCCTTTACGTTATGCCGTCTGGTCTTGTTTCATCTGGTCTTGAAGTGGGTAGACTGATTGAAGTAAGGTTGCTTTCAGTGGATGAATGCTTTGCCGGTCAATGAATATGTAATGACACCGTCACATTGGAACTCGAGACTGGGCAGTGTCATATATAGGCCTACGAGACCTATTCTGCAAAGAACATACTATTTCGTAGAGATAGAGAGATAAATAAAGAATGAGAGATTGGGGTGGGAAGAGAGGATACATGAATAGGCCTACACCTCGAGATTAAGCCATACATTCTTACTCGGTCAATAGAGGAAAACGTATTTACTCCCCTACTTAGAGGAGAAAGAGAGATATAGATAGTGAGAAAGAAAGAAAGAAAGAAAGAACGAGAGGAAGAGAATGAGAAAGAGAGGGGGGGTTCCTCTTGAATGGTTGTGTAAGGTAGTTTTTTTCAGTATACGCGATAAAACATTGATTGTTGCAGTTTGTTGACCCGTAAAATTTGGGGGTTAGTTTTCTCTTCAGAGCTGAGCATATAATTATGCAAATAGAGATCTGACAGCGATCTGGTGGAGAGCAGAAGACTACAGGGGCTGGTGTGGGTGACATTCCAACTTTGCTTAATGCCTCCGTCGTTGGAAGAGTTCACATTTAGCCGTGCTGGCGTGCATATAGTCTTCGAGCGGTCAAGAGCGAGGTTGGCAATCCGAGCGTCTGATAAAAAAAGAAAATAATCATATGAACTGTCACTGACACGAGAGACCACACCAGTCTTTAGACGTCTCAAAAATGTAAATACACTTAAAGGAATGATCATGTCGTTATAGCCTACATAGGCCTGTATAGGTCTTTGCCTTTATATTGATATTGGCTGATTAAAGAAGTTGAAAGTGAAATGAATTGAAGTGTGACACAAATTATGCTTAAGATTCTCATAACAACTAATTAGTCATGTTGAAATGTATCTTCTCAAGAGTTGGTAAATATAAGGGCTAGACATCCGTCCCCATAAATCATGTCAAATAGGAAACATCTTGGTACCTGGAATTTTTATTTAAACCTAACACATAATTCTAATGTAAGGCATTTTACTAATCAACAGAGAGAGATCAACTGGTGATCGGTGATTGAATCCTCGCTTTTGCTAGAACATTGTGTGTGGTGTTGAGATCTCGCTCGGTTCCACTCCCTCGCACTTGTTGTTCGGAGGTTAATGGGAAGATTTCTAAAGATTTATTGAAGGGGCGTTTAATGACCTTATCGGTTTTCTCCGTGTGAAAACAAATGATGCAGTAAACCTCGCTGGGATAGCGCTCTCCGAGGGAAAACGAATCTCCATTTCTAAGACTTTTAATTCATGTGTCATCCATAATTTGACACGTCAAACCTGCTGTAATTGGATAGGTATACAGTTTAAAAGTTTAATCACTAAAATAAAACGTGAAACTTAGACAGCTCGACTTCAAGCATTAGACATATCCAACGGCGTACAGGCTCTTTGAACACTGTATAAGGGGGAAAAGCAACCAGGTTGATTGTGAAACGAATTTTAAAGGGTAGCCTATATGCGCCATGGTTAACAGTGGTTCATTTGTTGGAGAATGGGCTCAATGCATCTTGAGCGGTAGATCATCTCCCTAGGTAAGGTTTCATAGCTGTTATGTAAGATGATGACTGGATCACTTTTCCTTAGAGCTCAACTTCCACGCGCACTTCGCAGTCGGGGAAAACGAGCCACGTGAGCACCGCAACAGGCGAGCTTTCAAGGTTTCTTCCAACTTTTCACTTTCTTTCCTGCTTCCTACTTCAAGTTGAAATGGCTATTTGTCTTTTTTAATTAGTATAATACATTTAGCTGTCTCCACGGTCATTTGGCTTAGGCCTATACAGTGCAGTGTTATAGGCTACATTAACGTTATTGAAGGTATGATAATATAACCTATAGGGTATAGGCCCTAATGACCTAAATATTTTAAGTCAAAATATTACAATCCACGTTGACAAACTCAGTTTTTCTTTATTCACTTTTAACCATTTAGCGAAATACAAAAACGTTTCAATCAACCAAGGAGAAGTAGGGAAATGATCAAAGTAGAATAGCCTGTAAAACAAATTAGAACAAAAATCACGGAAATTATTTAGGAAACCGTATATATGTATAGAGCGCTATTTCATGGAGCCCAAATGTATTTTGATACTGATTATGTTTACTATCAAGAAACCTTATAAATCATCTGCAAAAATAATATCTCCAAAAGCAATTCTTAAAATAAGTCACAATTTACATATTGAGTGTGCTTTAGATTTGGTTTAAGGCTGCTCTCAAAACTTTAGAGTCATTCATATATGGCTTGTTTGACTATATCAAAAAATAGCAGTGGAAATATTGTTTTATTGATTCCTAAGGCAACGATATACAAATGATGATGTGAGAAAGTGTGTTAGATTTCTTCTTTTCTTTGCGCGTCAAGCCACAGAGCAGCCAGAACAGCGGTTCATTTAGAAACAGCAGCAGCCCATCTAAACAAAAAAAACACCCCCACCCCCCCCAAAAAAACGAACTTAAACAACCAGAAATACAGAGATCAACTGAAAGTAAACTTCATGAACACCCACATGATTACACAAGAAACAAAAATCAGACAGCAATTAGTCTCTCGTCATAATAAAAAAAGACCATACAAAAGCAATATCAATTGTTGTTAATCACAATGAATTTAAAACGTGTAATATGAAAGATATCTTTGATCAAAACTTTCAACTACCTTCATACATCAAACTGCCAACAAAGTAAACAGTTATGAGTGAAGAGTTTAGGTGGACTCCGAGGTGTATCGGGGGATAGATGTGTTATTCAGTATCATGCCATCAAAAGGATGCTCCATTAAGCCTTGAGTGGTTTATATCTTCACATATTGTGGATATTCTTTCTTTTTTTATCTTGTTTGCGTCAGACCGAGATAATTCAGCCTAAGCTAGAGCAGGCTTTGTCAGTTATGTGGCTACAAGGGAGGATCTTGTGGAAAAAAGGCAGTGTTACATTTCCCAAACATCACAGCACATATCATCCAGGCTTAGCATAATATTGAAATCTTGGATTTCTTGACATTAAGGCGATATATTGAAGTTTTATGACTGTTGAACTGACTTCTGGTTTCTGCTAAAATGAGATATCCCTAAAACTAATTTTGATGTTTGGCTTTAAGTGATTTAGAAATCTTCATAGTGTCCTGAATTCTTCATATCTAGCACAGGTTAGTTTTGTTTTTGTTTCACCACATTCAATCATCTGGAGACATCAATTTCATGGAAAAAGAAACCTCCACCAATTGTCGAGGAATCTTACCATACAATTACAAAAAGAAGGTTGGCTACCTACAGCATTTATCATTTGAAGACATCTTTGATATTAAAGTGTACATTTTGTACTTAAGTGAGTAAAAGACATAGAACCACACACACACACACACATTAACTCAGCTGTTATGATCAGTGGAAACCTAAAACTGGATAGTCAAGATTCATAAGCTCTAGCTGCAAGAACCAGAACTGGATAAGTACGTTCATGCTAAAACAACAGTGTATAGCTAGAGAGGTGTAAAGGTGTCCAAAAAACAATTCTTGCTTCATCTTAAAATCATGTCAAGTAAATTTGAGGTGTTTTCTCTGTTATAAACAAGGAGGCGGATAGGGGAGATATGTCAATATGTCAAACACAAGCTGTTACAGTATGTGTGGAGGACTTTGGAAAAAACGAATCGGGCGGGTTTTAGGACCTGGGGGTGAAGGAAGTGGTGAGCGGCCCCAATGAGCCGGCAATGTCAGGACAATTAGAGGTGCACCCGGGGCTCTCTGTGCACTGCCCCGGTCAGCCCTAATGCAGCCGTGGCCAGGCCACCATGATCACCACACGTCACCATGATGGCCTGTACGCACCTAGCTACACAGCTAACGGGGAGGCGCTAACACTCAGCCCGTATTGCTTTGACAGTTGCAGTCATCTAGAAATAACGCCAAAACGCTCTTGTGATGTGTACACACCACTGGACCTGCGCCGCCGTGGCAACAACAATACATGTACGCGTCAGCATAGGACAGGTCCAGCAAAGAGAGACCTGAGAGAGGAAGGAGGGAGGGAGGGAGGGAGGGGGGGGGACGGCGGTTAGGTAGAGAGGGTGGCAGTCGGGGGGAGGGTTATGTGACCTCTCTCTCCCTCTGTGTCCCTCCCCTCTCCGCGGGTGTCCCCCTACAGGTCGTCGTGCTTGATTCTGTGCGAGCTGCGCGTGGTGACGGTGTTGGCCGGCTCCTCCTCCTCCTCGAACACCTCCGCTTCCAGAGCCTCGGTGAAGAACTTGAAGATGGAGTTGAAGCTCCTCCACGACGTCAGCTCGTGTTTCTCTGTGCCTGTGGGGGGGAGAGAGAGAGAGGGTCAACATTGTCCTCGTCGTAGACCGAAATCCACAAGCTGAGTTCACTGAAAAGACTAGCTTTCTACGCAATCCTCTTTCCCGCTACAGGAGAGAACGAGAGAGCCCGCCGCCGTAACAACCTCTGACCCCCCGATCGGCCAATAGGATAGTCTTCACATTTGATCCGGAGCGATACGCGATAAGAAACGCCAGCCTGCCCCCTCCATCCCCGTGCCTTTTAATTGAATGCGAGTTATGCACAATGGCTGCACTAAGCAAACCCAGTGGAGCGGTAGTCATTCATACTGCAGGGCTGATTCATAGAGGGGGGTGTATCAGGTGGTCTGGGGGGTGTGGAGCAGTGCTTGGTTTCCCCCCCCGTCCTCCAGGTTAGCCGGTTCCCATGTTAGGGGTCACGGCGGGCCTGAAATCTGGTATGGCACGCCTCAGGTTCCTCCCAGCCCGGCTCCTGGAGGTCAGAGTAGTGGTCGCCGGGTCTATCCGGGCACGGCGACACAACGCCTCGCAGCTCAGTTTTTTTTCTCTCTCCTGGTTGGCGTGGGCGCCCGGCTGCTTCGTAAACGTACCGTCCGGTTCTCTGGAAGAGCGGGACGGACGGACGATATTTAAGTTGAATCCCGTGGCACAGAAACGACGAGAGAGGCAACATGTCAGTGTTTTTCTTGATCGGGACTACATGTTCTACACGTGTGCCGTTAGAACTCTCCTCCTCTGTTGAGAAGGCCACAGGGATCCAATTAAAAAGTACCTTTAAGGCCCTTACCAAACACTGGCCTCTCTTGGCTGCCCATATTGACCCCATGTTTATTAGATTGACCCCTGGCTGGCCGGTGTAATGGGGGTGCTGAGGGGAGAGGGACTGGGGAGGGTCACACTGGGACACTGGCTGTACATGTTTCGGCTTTACCAGGTTGTCTGTGATCAGAGCCTCGGGTCAGATCTACTAGCCTAGCAATCATGGAGTCAATAACCCCGCAAACACAAACACTGTGTAACCTGTGTGGGACTCTACACTCCCCGGCAAAAACAAAAACACAAGTCTTCTCACACCTCTTATCTATAATTTATATCCAATTTGAAGCGCTGGGATCTCTCTCCTCTCACCCCCCCCCCTCCCCTCCCCAACACACTTTCTCATCCATCTCCACATCACTCCTTTTTTCTTTTCCCCCCTCTCTCTTTTTCTTTCCGCAGGAGCGATCGATCTCACTGCGCTGCCTCTATCGCCTCGAACTGCCTCTATCGCCTCGAACTGCCGGTGAACTCCAGAGTGCCGCGGGCCGCTCCGCCCCAGCTCAGCTCCGGGGTCACCGGGAGTGCGTCTCCGTTGCCGATATGCAGATGAGGCGGGGCCCCGTGGATAAGCCCCGCCCCCTGGCTACGGCACCGGCCCGGGAGAGGGAGTGGCGGATAACAGGCTTCTTTAACGGCCTTCCGCCCGCTCCTCGGTTAATTGCCAAAGTGTGTGGAAGCCCTAATGGGGGTTGTCAGAGCCGCGGCGAGGAGGGCTGATTTAGAGAACGGAGGAGTTGTGGAACTGTTAAACGCCTCCGTGCGAAGGGAGAGCGGGGAAGACGGTTATCTTAGCCACGCCGCAAATCAAAGTAATACCTTTAAGAGAGGTAGGGATCGATTAAACGTCATCCCGCCGCGTGCTAAGTGGACGCTCAGTCATAAACAGCCGCGCGGTCCGTCTCCTCCTTTTACTGTTTCTTAATGAAAAGTTTTTTTGTTTTTTTTTCTGCGCTGGAAGAAAACATTTTTCGTTTTACACGAGGCAGGAATTTCTGACAAGGTCAACAGCCCGGCGATCACACGTACAAAGTGAAGAGGTTTCACATATTTATGAGTTCATTAACTCATTCAAATATTTATACCTAAAGATATCATACCGTAAATAAACTATTTCAATGAGGATGTGGTAAATGTATACAGCAATTTCCTTCTTATAGAAAACCCAAATATGTCATAATTGGCTTTTACATGTATGTTTATTTATGATGTATTAACTTCCAGAGTGGACAGTCAGGAGATTCATTAAACTCATTATCATACAATAAAAATCATGATATCCCTGTAATACTGTGTCAAAGTCTTAGAAATGTTCTCAGCACAAGAAGACATGCCCTGACAGTGGTCTATGCTCTACATTTACAGAAACACTACATTGGCAAATGTTACGCCCCCTCCAATAGCTCGGGAGAGGGGGAGCACGCAACTGCCCAAGGCCACACAGTGATGAAGAAAACAGGAGGCCGAAATTAACAAAATACTAAATACTAAATACACATACACAACAATGGGGAGGGAGGCCAACAGGCAAAGGGTTAGGAGTAGGGCAGTGCCAGCGGTCTGTCAAATCAAAGAAATAATACAAAAGGACCCTGAGCTTCCCTACCCCTCTACTCCTGCCTGACACTTACTGAACTACCACTAATCTCACTGCTACAATACACAGGGTGACAGCCACTAGCTTCTAACCTAGTGTGTATAACAGAGGGTTTCCTACGGGTGTATGTAAACCCCAGGGTATCTTACCTAGCCCTACTCCACAGACATCTAGGATAAGGACCAGGGTTACAAACACAGTGAACGAATACGAAATAAACAACTAACAGAGCGTATGGTTCTCCACCACAGCTTTTACCAACCTCTCCTTTCCTCTCCCCCCCCTACAACACAAACACAAACTGACACATATACACATGATGATCTCTCCTGATTGGCTAACGAGGAGCCTTGATGGACACGCCCACGTCATCAGCCGGCATCGCACCACACCTGAGAGGTATCAGATAGGACTCTCTCTAGGAGGAGAGAAAGACCGTAACAGCAACAGTGCAAAGGTAAGACACACAGATACACACAGACACACACACACACACACACACACACACACACCGAGGGCCGTGGGTTTGACACTGCACAGACTTGTGTGTCCAGGTCAGGGCATGGCCCCCTTTCAGCTCTGTTTAACCCTATCTCTATCTCTCTCTCTCTCTTCTGTATTCTCTCACCCCCCAAGGCTCATGCATTATGTTGGGGGACAGTCAGATGAGCCTTGGGAGGGGTCAGACAGATGAGCCAGCGTATTTGATCCTGCATGCTTAGCCTCTGTTACATCCCTGAGATCGCTCTCAGGGTAATTGACTGGTGGTTTGATCTCCCTGCGACTTACGGTGCACTGGTCTCCACACACACACACACTCGGACACACACCCACTCGACACCCCCCCTCACACACACACACACACACACACACACTCACAGCCTTGTTATCGTTTGTGGACATGGAGGTAAGGGAACAGAAGTTGTGTTTGGGGAGGCTAGAAGGGAGAACTCTTCCATAGCTATGGGCACTGCTTTCTTCTCTGTCACCGAGCACTCTGCATGCTGTTGCAAATGCTAATCTGGTGGTGTGATCGTCACAAATTTCCAAACAAACGCGAGGTGAGTGATAAGCCAGAGTGACGCCCCGAGTGATACACAGACAGAAAGACCGAATCAAAGCGCGTCGGCTATAATTAGTTTCCATCTGTGCTACATTATTTAAAGGCTCAGCACTTAATTGCTTGTGTACTAATGGCCTATTTTACTTGAATCAAACTTTTTCTTTTCTTTTTTTATCATTCATAATTACACTGATGTGAGCATGGAAGGCCCTATCTCTTTGCTGCATTTATTAAAGAAACGCATACTAATATTTTTATTAATATCTAGTCTGTAAGGGCTTAGCAAATCCAATCCACTCGTTTTGGAACAAAATTGAATTAATTTCCCGCAGTATGAAAAAAAAAGATTTTCTTAAATATTGGCATTTACGTTTAAACTTTTCAGCGCATAAAAAGCAAAATGACATGAAAAAAAAATATGACAGGCTGTGGTCGTGCCATTAGAATGTAGTGTTGTAGATATCTGACAAGCCTGCCCTTTCAAATACAGCACAGATGAAGAGGGAAAAAAACTAGACTGTGTGTGGAGCATCTCGCTCCCCCGCCACACACACACACCCCCCCCTCCCCGTGTCCTACCATGGGTAATCTTAGTAGTTTTGTTCCAGTTTGCGAGGCGATCTGTGAGTGGCAGAGAGGCAGACCAGTAACACTAGCTGGGCCCTGTGTTTGTGGAACCTATCTGTTGCATAGACTAGCCGGGGGGAGGGGGGCGGGGGAGGAGGGGGCACGCTATCTGTATCCTGGATGTTGGACGATCGGATGTCCGTTCCTGCCCTGGTATTAGTCGATCTCGTCGCGGCGTGTGCGTGCAGGTGCAAATAAATATGTGCGTTTGTGACTGTGCGTGGGCGAGTGAGTGTGTGTGTGTTTAACTACTGAGATCACAGAGGTCACCGTGTCATGCCTGTCTGTCTGTCGCCGTCAGAGAGGGGGTCAAAAGGAGCGGTGGCAGGTGCCAGGGTCACGCATCTCACCACGGCAACACTGTCCCCGGTAACACAGCACCGTCAAGCAGTCTTCAGTCAAACAGCCAATTAAATCTAAACGCTCGTCCTGCCTCCCTATTGGAGGACGTCGCAGGTTCAAACATAGACAGTCAACCGAGATATAATCTCTCCGTATTTGTGTGTTCGCTGGGTTTAATCAAATCAATATTCTAATCCTCTCACATCCATACTACAGGGACAACACAGGGACTCAAACAAACTCTCTCACACACACACACACACACACACACATTACTGAAAACACACAGCATTTCATCAAAACAGCACTACCATTGCCACTTTAATGCAATTCATTTTTAATGGTTGCCGGTAAGTGGGGTCTGTCTGTTGCTTTCTTTTTTTCCCTCTTTTTTTTTGATCTCTCGTACTGCTTTTAATTACTTTGCTTATTATTATGTGTTGTTGTTGGAGAAAACAGGGCAAAACTCATTACACATCCACAGATGAGGAACCTGAATGACTAGCTTAGAGCGTTGCTGGGGGGTCTTGGTATTTACTTATATAAAAAGGGGAGATGCAGACAGAGAGAGAGAGAGAGAGAGAGAGAGGGGAGGGAGGCATTTACTTGTTGAATCACCTCTTCATTCCAATCTATATTCTTCTACCCATCACCCAGCGAGACTTGGGGGAGAGCGGGGGAATCCGTACAATAGAAAACCAGCCCCTCCACCTCGCTCCTCAACAGCCTCCACTCTCCGCGCCTCACCTCCCCGTCATCCTCATCTGCGACACCCCGATCCCCCCCCCCACCCTCTTCTGCTCCCGACCCCGCGACAGAGTGCTTTTTTTATTTCGACGTGAATGCCTGGCCTTGGCTGTCATAAAGGGCCCCTCTGCGTTTACAGACTCGTAGTATTTACAAGATAACCCCCCGGTCCAAGGACGGCGCGGCCCGTTCCATCCCCACGTCTCACACCCTCCCGTGTGTCTCCTTCAGCGGAGGAGAGAAAAAAAAACAACACAACAAAAAAACGAAGGCCCCAAACCCTACGCCTCCTCTGCCCTGACGACCGCTCTCAATGTCAACGGCATTGTCTCTCTCTCTCTCTCTCTCTCTGATACAAAAGCTCCCCCGTAGATGTGATGCTCTGTGAGCGAAGGCGAGGCATTGATGCCCCTATTCTACTCTGGGCTCTTTGAATGGGCTTCATATCCATCCAGAGGTTCGGAGACGCCTGTGTCTGTAGGTCCAGGGAGGGTAAAATCCTTCTTTCAAAGGTTCCACCCCATCACGACCACGACCACAACCACACACACGTAACACGGAAAGGCCGGTCCACCTCTGTGTTGGTTATTGACAAATAATGACTAAAGACAAGAGGAATACAGCAAAGAAACACATCGTCGTTCCGTCAAGCTACGAATATATATCATAATTTTGGCCTTGCATGATGACCACTTTCTTCAGTATTATGTTACTCTACGACAGCGGATGATTTATTTCCCGTCCGTATGCCCCTCAGGTTTGTTTAACTGGGCTGCACGCCAACCAAAACGACATTCAGTCAATCTCCGACGTTCTATGGACGCCTTTCTAAACTTGACGTCTCCTCGACGCTAAAGGCCATAGGTCGTCGTATGTGTTTCAGATCGAGGACAATAACGCGTCGCTGTCACACATGTCCAATCCTATCGGCAAATCTCGTCCCAGATCGTCAACATTTGTCCCATGAAACTACATCTGCAACACAGAGGGCATGTATCATTCTGTCTTCTGAGATACAAGATAAACTGAGTATGGGGTTTGAATCTAACAAGGCACTAGGCCTGTCTACTGAAACAACATGTTCTGTGGTGATAATAACTACTGACAACATATATACATTGTTCATCTATCGGTGCTCGGGCCTTTCTCTACCCTTCCCGTGGCCTCAAAACCTTTCCGAGAGCTTCCCCTCGGTGAGTGTCCGAACCACCTCACCTACGTTTACACGCCTGACTCGAGAGAGACCTGTTCCGTGCCAGCTGGGCGTGGAAACCTCCAGCTCGCTAAGCCGCTCGCTGACGTCAGGGCCAGAGGACGCCCTCTCGGTCTCACGGCGACACGTGACCGACCGGCTCGCCGGAAAAACACGGTTCCGGTGAAAGTGCGCTTCCGAGTCACCCTTGGCAACCGTGATCACTTTGGGAGAAGGAGGGATAAAGGCCTCCTGTGGCAGGCCCGCTTCCACTCCCGGCTCCCGGACTGTAAACAGAGTCGACCCGGCCTCCAACCCCCCCCACCCCCCCCACACAGTCCAAGCCCTTTGTCTCCGCCGCGTCGCCATTGGTCAGGATTTAAACGGTACACACTCGGAGGCTGCTAGCTCGCCTGACACGGGGTTTTGTTTTTGGGCCCATTGAGAGGGAATGGAGAGCCTCTGTCTCCCTGCCCGGCCCCACAGCGTGGCTGAAAAGCGACGCGGCTGAAAGGGAGCGTCCCCCACAAAAGGCTGCCCATTAGCAGGAGTACACACCCTCACGCCTGGGCCAGGGCCCGCTCGGAGACCCAGCTCACCCTGCTCACCCTGCCGCACACGCACGGCAACCACATGCGCACACAGATTATTATTATGATATTTTGGGGGGGGGGCTGGTTTACAAAGACAAAGCACCCCACACGCCACACACACACGACTAGGAACAGATCTCTCTCCTGCCTGTCTCCCGGGCCAGGCATGAGGTGAGCACTTGGAGTTGCCCCCCCCGATCACACAAAACCCCCATGCGAGAGAGAGAGACAGAGAGAGAGACAGAGAGAGAGACAGAGAGAGAGAGACAGAGAGAGAGAGAGAGGAGTGGCATTCAGAATCAATAATCACAGAGCTTATGAGAAGCCCATTGAGACGAGGCCAAGAGGATCGGTACACCACGACACAGACGGCCCTCGCCCCCGGTCTGCCCCCGATCTGCCCAGCCTCGCCAGCCTCTTCAGGGGACCCAGGGAACAATCCGACTGTGCGGCAGGCCAAACTAAATAGGACACGCGCGTGTGCGCAACAGAATACAGTCCAAAATACTATACAGCGACGTCTGATCGATACAACACAAAGAACTAGACATACAAAGGATGTACGGAGGAGGGGGGGAGGAGGGGAGGGAGGGGGGGAGGAGGGGAGAAGAGAGATGCAGACACGCACACACACACAGCGAGACAGTGTGTCGAGAGACGGCAGCAGAACGCTCCCACACGTTACCAGGTCGGAGCTCCACTGGGGCAGAGACGGCGACAATTAAAAACGCGCCTGTCTGCCGACGGCAGCTTTTCACGACTCGGCGTCTCCCCAGCGCAAAAGGGCACAAACACGGGAGGCGCACACCTCTGAGTAAACAAACAAACAAACAAACAAAGCGCACGCACAGCGGCTCGGGTATAAACACAAAACATCAACTTGCTATTCAAATAGGCATTGGACTCCTTCGAATAGAAGCCTCTATCCCATTGAGCAGGGGAAGGGAGGAAAAGTGCTAGAAGACAAACGGGGGAGACACAGTGTGTGATATCAGTCGTAGGGAGGGTAGGAGAGAACGTTTGGGGCCTCTGGGCGAGAGTGGAAAAGGAGAGAGGGCTTCGTCCCCGTTGTCTGATAATATTTGACAGGGGTGTCACTGGTCACAGGAGTTCCAGATCCACACAACACGGCATGCGTTATCTGTGCGCGCGCGTGTGTGTGTGTACACACGCGTGCATGTGCAAATGTGTGTGGTAGCGTAGCCGGGGTGTGCGTATGACCCGAGTGTGTGTGTGTGTGTGAGCATTCTGTTCCTAGGCCGGCCATGCTGTGTTCGCTAGCAGGGAGTGTGAGAATGGACGGGTGTGTGGATGAGATGAGACTGGGCTGGCACACCTAGAGACAGTGAGGCGAGCTGCCAGCCACACACACACACACACACACACACACACACACACACACACACACACACACACACACACAAACACACAGGAAGACATGCTACAGCACAGAACTACCCAAACACCCCTGATCAGAGTTACAATTCAACTATGATTACCTCGAATGTCCAAGAAGATTCTAGAATGAAATGTGTGACTGTATTGGTTAGAGAGTCCACCCTTGGTTAGAGAGCAGTCCTGGAGTCTGCTCCGACACAACGTGGTACGTGGTGCCACTGCAGGCCCACGTTTCCAATGATGTCATATCCTTTAAACACGCAGAAGAAGAGTTTGGTGGAGCTTCCCACCGTCCTCTCTCCTTGACCTCCAGAGGTCAGGCCTTGTTAGCAGGGCCCCAGCCCGGGGGTCACGGGGGGCCCCCGTCTATACGTTCTCCAGACGCGTCGGCCTAAGAGCGTCTGAGTAGCTGGTGGAGGGCGGGGGGGGCGGGGCGTGGGCGACCATCTTGTCGACCCCCAATTAGAGGTCGCGTTGAGAGGCCTGCGTGGCCTGCGATGTACAGACATGGGTGAGGCTGCGGCGGCGGCTCACACACACACACACACCGGGCCAAAACACACAAACGCACACACACCTGCTAATGTATGGAGACACTCCTGAAATGACCCCGGTGCCCCCCGACATTAACGCTTCTAGTCTAGTGGGGTGAGGAGAGCGGGGAGAGGGGAGAGGAGCAGACAGGGGAGGTGATGTGGGGGCAGGGAGGTTGGAGATAGGCTGGAATGGGCGACGGGGGGCGGGGCCGTTCCGAAATAGATCACTTAAGGGAACAAAGTGTAATTAATGGGTCACCACAGATAAGAGGGCCCTGGCCCTATCAGGGAATGTGCTAATGGAGTTGACACACACTCAGCGAGAACAGGGGACGACCCCCCCCCCACCCCCGGCATGTGTGTGTGTGTGAGAGTGTGTGTGTGTGTGTGTGAGAGGGCAGACAGGGCAGCGGGGAAGGAGCGAGACTAGTCACCGAGAGAAGACAAACGAGGGTCCGGGGTCGGCGTCGGCCATGACGGAGGTAGGAGGGCGGCCCCCTCGGATCGGAGGAAACCCGACGGGGCCCGTCCGACGCGAGCGCGTGAGGAACACGGAGAAGAAGAAAGCGACCAGAAAAAAAAACACCCGCCCACCTTTAGAAGCCGCTTCGCAGCTCCCATCAAAACATGAGTGATGTTATTACACTCGGCCCCGTCGGCCCCGTCGTCTTCAAGAGGAGAGGACGTGGCTGTTTACCAGAGGCCCGGGGGGGCTGGAGGAAGCCGCCCGGTCAAGAGGGGGTCAGGCCTGGAGTGGAGGACGGCCTCGCCACTGACAGTCTTCTCCCCGACAGCTTCCTGTCTGCGCCCGGCTCGTGCGTCAGGGGAACCTGCCTGGAGACGACCGTGGGGGGCAGGGTGGAGGGGCCGGCGGGGGGGCTGTGGAGAGGGGATGGGGGAGGGAGGGGGGGGGAGACAAAGGCGCCCACGTGTAACAGGACAGCGAGATGCCACGGTGACGGACAGGGGCCGCAGAGGAGAGGATTTCCCCTGTTTGTGAGAGCGGAGCGGAGGAGCCGCCTGACGGGGCTTTACAGTTGTGTGTGGGGTGTGTGTTAGTCTGGAGGGGTGGTGTGTGGAGGAGGTGGGGGGGGAGTAGGGCGGGGCGCAGCTTGAGACGGGGTCATCCACCCGGGGGCCATCCACTTCACTCTGCTGAGGTCTGAGACACTCCAAGGCCACATGCGCACGGCTGGCTGGAGCCCCGGGGCTGGAGGGGAACACACACCAGAGGCACCGTGGGCTGGAGGGGAACACACACCAGAGGCACCGTGGGCGTGAGTGAGTGTTCCAATCCACGCGTGTTGTGTTGTACTCTGATACCTGTCGCCTCAGCAAACACTTCCAAGTTTCAACCATGAATTGATCGTAATGGGACGATCTGCAGTGCTGTACGCCTCCCGCGGTATATGTTTATGTTCCGTGTGTGTGTGTGTATGTGTGTGTGTGTGTGTGTGCAAGCCCTGTTTGACCCCTGGGCCTGTGCGGTGTTCTCTGGGGGTAGCGAGGCGTGTTGTAGCGTGGCGAGTGGAGGGCAGAGGGACTGTGATCTGTCAGACTGGGGAGACAGCGGCTTCAAAGAGCCAGGCACAGCTCGACAAAACACCCACCCCCTTACTAACACACACACACACACACGCACGCACCACTGGACCAGCCGACCGCCGGAGAGTCCTCTGCTTCCAGCATATCTCCACTTTGTCCTTGGCCTGTCTGGGTACTACTGCAGGCGAGCATGATTTGAGAGAGCAAGTGGGAACGAGGGAGAGGGAGGGAGAGAGAGAGAGACGAGGCCGGCCAGATAGAGAGAGAGAGATGGGGGGCGGGGGGCGGGGGGGTGAGGGGGAGAGGAGGATGAAGAGAGCGAGACAGAGAGAGAGAGAAATACAAAGAAAGAAAAAGAGAGAGCGGGGGAGAGAGAGGCGCCCCGCCACGACATCTGAAGAGATAACTCACTCTCTCTCCAGAGCTTCTCCTTTCACACTATCACTTTCCCAGGCAGAGTTTTGACATGCAGCCTCAAGTGTGTGTGTGTGTGTGTGTGTTTGTGCGTGCGTGACGCACACGTGAGTACGTGCTTGTATCCGAGTGACGAAACTTTGTTAATTTGCGGTATTGCCGACAGCCCTGCGAATCGCGTCACGACACCAAGAACGACGGTATCCTAATAGGTACGAACTGGAATGCGACACTTTGTTTCGCAGAGCGGCGTTACTGACTGTGACACAGACAAGAAGAACAGGAGCGAACACGTTCTTACCAAGTACCCGATATGTGACTATCCTTCAAGACCATTCAAGAGGGACTTAGGGAGCAGGGTTAGAAAGGGCAGGGCGATAGCATCTCTCAGTCACATGCCTAGCGGTGAAACCTCTTCCACAGCTGCAGAGAAATATGTACCTCGACGCACAAACAACGGCTGTCTCTTCTCCGACTCGAAAGTTAACTTTCTCAAAACAAAGTGCCGGGTCGACCGGGAGGCCAGAACCACGGGGAGAAAACACCCAAAGAGAAACGGCCGTGAAACAAACCAGGAGAACGAGACGTCGGGGGGGGAAAAAAAACGCTCGCCTTTGTAGCGTAAACAAACGGAGGCCGACGTTAACCTTTCGATAGGCAGCCACGAGCCTTCGCCGGCTGCGACGAACGCGTCTCATTGGGACGCGAGTCGGAGAACGGAATCATTATCTCTGCGCTTGCTCTCTCCGCGCGGAGAGAGGCTGTCTGCGTCTGGCTCTGCCAAAACAAGGAGAACCTTGAGCTGGGAAACGGGGCTCCGTTCTGCACGGTGACTGACTGACGGTGGTACTCCACAAACAGGGACATCTGGCTGCTGGAGAGACAGACTGGCAGACACAGAGACTGTGCTCTGCGCGTATCATACTCAGACACACACACACACGCTGAAAAACGTGTTCGCCCTCGTAGGACGAGAGCAGGAGTGTCCGTCCCTGTCAGGAGTGACCCCTGGAGGGGCGGACACTATCTGTACTCACCCTGGGAAACACCACACACCAGCACACACACAAACACACCACACACACACACACACATACCGACAGAGCTTAAGACCTTTATCTGACAGCATCAGCCAACACCAGATACACAGCACACACACCACCAGACACGCCACACACACACACACACACACACACACACACACACACACACACACACACACAGGGACATGCAGTGTTGTCCTGACCCCGCGGCACTTCACTATTAATCAAAGTTGTATCAGGGTGTGGACTACAAGCAGTAGACACACTCACACTGGGGGTGGTGGTGGTGGTGGGGGAGGTCATGGAGGAGTCTGGTAGGGGAGGTCAGGGACGAGGTGGCGCTGAGGGGTGGGGAGGCGGGCAAATAGAATCCAGTGATCAATACCATCTCGGTGGTCAGGAGGGCCACTGGATGACAAACACCCAGACTTGAACCCAGGCTGCAGCCAACATTGATCACAGTCATGTAGAGCTGCCAGAGGAGGTCTGACGCCGTGTCCTCCATGACACGTGTGTAACGGCGGGCTGAGACACGGGGCGGGGCGAGAGAGGGCCTGGTGTGTGTGTGTGGAAGTACATGTCCGTGTGTGTGTGAGGGATTGCCTTTCACAGGTTGTCCTTGCCTGTGTGTTGTTAGTGGACAGGGGACTCTATACTTTAGTCTTGGAATTCCACTCTCAGATCGGTGTTTTTTTGGGTGCGGGTGGGGGTGGAACTGAGGCGTTTGACACGACCATTCACCGCTTCCAAACGCGTGAAACCCATGTTGAAGTGAGATGGACTGAATCATAGCAGCGAACGGGGTCTTTCATAGAGAGAGAGGGAGGGAGAGAGATAAAGAAGGAGGGAGGGAGTGAGGGAGGAGGAGGAGAAACTACCCTCTGTCATAATTTAACCGAGCCGTGGTCTCCCACAGCTCTGTTTACAATGTATAATTTATGCCTCCGAGTTCAAACACGGCTTTATCTGCACTCAGCTGCTAAGTGATATGATTTCACTTTTTTATAGCAGCTTTGCCTGTCTCCCCACTCCGTCTCTTCACAGAACTGGCTGGTGTGATTCTGCACGCCTCCTGCACTGACTTTCAACTGTACACCCCAAGGCTAAAGAAACGCATAAAAAGGCCCCTCCCTAACCCCATCCTCTCTACTCTCTACAGTAACCACCCCCCCCGCCTGCGCCCACAACACACACCCAGACCGACCCCACCCCCCCACCCCCCCCCTTTCCCGAAGAAAAAAAAAGGAAAAAGATGTCAGCTTCATATTTTACAAGCGCCAGCGTCCCCACCGTCGCTGCTGTGATGGAGCGAGGTAACGTCCTGTGTCACAGCTCTCTGTACCTGATCCTCTCTGCTCTGCTGACCTCCGCTCTGCTGGGGACCAACTAACACACCACTTAGGTTACACCGCCTCTGAAACTCCCACACCCACCCACACACACACACACACACACACACACTTTTATGGCCTGTCTGAGTTTAGTGCCCCAGGGTTTAATAGGTGGGGACAGTAAGAGGATCGTCGAGCACATTGGGTTGTCTTCACTTTGACAGGGGGGGGGCTGTCTGAGGTCAGACACTCTAATGGGTTTCCCAAGGTCATCGTCCCGGCGACGCGGTCAAGGTCAGTGGTTGCGGTCGGTGGAGTCTTTCACAGCGCCAGGCAGGGCGCGAGCGCGTGTGTGTGTGTGTGAGGTGAACCCGAGCAGGTGTTCAGATAGGGAAGCTGTTGCAAGCGCCCAGGGTTTTACTCCAGGAAGTTCTTACTTATTGGGTCTCCAGCAGGAAGTCCCGGTCCTCATCTGCCTCGGCGTCCGTGTTTACAAATCGATTTCTCTGACCTCCCAAACGCGGCCGTCTCTCACCGGTCCTCAGCCCCCACACTCCTCTCCTCACCACCTTTCATCTTATCGTTCTTCCTCCAAACCGCTTCTCTCTCTCTCTCTCCTCCTGTTGCCCGCTCTCTCTTTTTACTTATTCTCTCCCATCCTCCCCACCTCTTCGTTTTGCGCTCCCCGCTCCTATCTTCTCTCAGAATGTTTGCGCTAGCAGAAATTTTTCCAATTCCTTCTCTGGGGGGAATTGCGTTTTTTTTTCTTCCTCCCTCACTCTCCCTCACTCTCTCTCACTCTCTCTCTGCTCCTCTCGTCTCTCGATCTCTTCTTGTGTGTTTTCAATCGTGTGAACGCTCTTCCGTCCCCTGGCACTGAGGACCGAGCGCGCTCCGCGTGCTCCTCCACGAGGGACGCCCCGGTGTGATGTTACAACAGCATGATCCTCGGGGAGACCTCTCTCTCTCTCCCGCCCTCCCTCTCTCTACATCTCCTCTTCTCTTTTCCTGACTCCCCCCCCCCGTACCCTCCTTCAGTCCCAATCGTACGCACGTCTGAGCCCCGTCTGACTTCGATCTCCCCTTCTATCGCGGCCTCCTTCTTCTCATCTCGCAATTAGCATGTCGCTTTCTATAGTTCCCTCTTCCTCCTCCTGAAACTTGTGTTGTTTCCGCAGTGTTTCTTGCCGTTTGCTCCCGCTTTCCCCTCCTCCCTTTCTCGCTCTTTCTCTTTCCCTCCATCTCTCCGCTCTCAGGACTTCCGCTCTACCTCAGGGGGGCACAGGCAGCGGAGCACCAGGGTGTGTGAGCGCAGCAGCCTGCAGCTCCGTGGCCCCCTGGACAGCCAGAGGACCAGGCAGCCGCCTGGACACCCAGAGGACCAGGCAGCCCCATGGACAGCCAGAGGACCAGGCAGCCCCCTGGCCAGCCAGAGGACCAGGCAGCCGCCTGGACAGCCAGAGGACCAGGCAGCCCCATGGACACCCAGAGGACCAGGCAGCCCCCTGGCCAGCCAGAGGACCAGGCAGCCCCCTGGACAGCCAGAGGACCAGGCAGCCCCCTGGACAGCCAGAGGACCAGGCAGCCCCCTGGCCACCCAGAGGACCAGGCAGCCCCTGGACAGCCAGAGGACCAGGCAGCCCCATGGACAGCCAGAGGACCAGGCAGCCCCATGGACAGCCAGAGGACCAGGCAGCTCCCTGGACACCCAGAGGACCAGGCAGCCCCATGGACAGCCAGAGGACCAGGCAGCTCCCTGGCCAGCCAGAGGACCAGGCAGCCGCCTGGACACCCAGAGGACCAGGCAGCCCCATGGACAGCCAGAGGACCAGGCAGCTCCCTGGCCACCCAGAGGACCAGGCAGCCCCATGGACAGCCAGAGGACCAGGCAGCCCCATGGACAGCCAGAGGACCAGGCAGCCCCATGGACAGCCAGAGGACCAGGCAGCCCCCTGGCCAGCCAGAGGACCAGGCAGCCCCATGGACAGCCAGAGGACCAGGCAGCCCCCATGGACAGCCAGAGGACCAGGCAGCCCCCCGGACAGCCAGAGGACCAGGCAGCCCCATGGCCAGCCAGAGGACCAGGCAGCCCCCTGGCCAGCCAGAGGACCAGGCAGCCCCCTGGACAGCCAGAGGACCAGGCAGCCCCCTGGACAGCCAGAGGACCAGGCAGCCCCCTGGACAGCCAGAGGACCAGGCAGCCCCCTGACCAGCCAGAGGACCAGGCAGCCCCATGACCAGCCAGAGGACCAGGCAGCCCCCTGACCAGCCAGAGGACCAGGCAGCCCCATGGCCAGCCAGAGGACCAGGCAGCTCCACCATACGGCAGGAGAACGTCTGGAGGCTCTGACGGAGGACACTGGGCAACCCACAGGACCAGACCTGGTCTCTCTCTCTCTCTCACACACACACACACACACACACATACCAAATCTACTTAGAGTGACATTTAGGAAAGCTGCAATTGAACCTGAAGCTTAGCTCCACACGGTGACAGCGAAGCTAAATGAAGAAGACAGTCATTAGATCATCCTGCATCCAGACGTCCTCTCTCCTCCACCGGCCCGCGACAAGAACAATCTACCGAAATAAGACAGTTCCCTTCGAACCCCCCCCCTTTAGAAATATCAAATCAAATCCCAACACAACAATGCCCAAAAAATTTACCAACGTGAAGCGTGGTTGTTGGGAACGGTTACCTTTTTTGTCACTTGACGGCGCACTGCTGAAACTAGCCTGGCAAACGTCTCAAACGAGTCACTCCCAAACAAAAGCCCCAAGCCACAAGCCACCGTTTCGCGAATGTCATTAGCCGAGACACCGATCACTGACGTGAGGACGAGGAACGAGGAGGTAGAACACGGTCGCGGCGCCCCTGACCCCCTCTATGCGAAGGAGATCCGCGGTTAATTGCGGCTTCTCGTACGTCGGACTCCGCGACCATTGTGTTCTCCAAATGGGAGTATTTCTGGGGAGATTAGCATGGGGGGGGGGCACTGAACCCCCTTTAATACCTTCTCTCTATCTACCCGTTTTTCCTTTCTCTTCCAGGGCTGTGTATCTGCTTTGCACGAGCGCGCGTACCGGTCGGCATATTGTTTCCCGGCCGAGGACCCAGCGTCCGTCGGGGGACCGATTCTCACGAGGACGCCGCGGAGAAACCCGACGCCAATGAGAAATAGGTCCTTCACAAAAGACAACTTTGACACGTCCGTGGAACACGATCCGCCAGAGCCTACACACAGGTTGGCTATACAGGACAGTACATGCAGAATGGACATTCCCTCGTTCCGTCACGCATACACATGCAGACACACAGTACTAGTAGACACACACACACACGCACATACAGCGTGGGCCCCCAGAGCAGGTATGTTTGTTTGGGTGGAACTCGACCCCGTCTGTGCCCCGAGGACACAGCCGCACAGGTGTTCAGCCGGCACACCTGGACGTGCCGGTAGTGTACGTCTGAGGGCCTGTCAGACGACGCACGAAACTGACCCCAGACCCACGGGGGCACACCTGTGCTGGGGGAGGCCCCCTGTCTGCTCCCCTTGTTAGGACCACTCACTCACACTCACACACACACACACACACACACAGTTACAGGCCTTTAATGAGCACTTAGCGTCACTCACGGCTAATACAGACAATAAACCACTCGACTTGGACAAAGAAGTATCACTCTAGCCCCGGCTGAAATCCCGAGCACCATCTTTTTTTGCTGGCTGTCCGGCTGGCTGGCTGGCTGGCAGGCTGTGTTTTAGCTTGTGGCGGGGTCTTAAGTAGAACAGAAGTCTGGGAGTGTTCACAGGGCGGTACAGAGAGCAGCTTTGCACCGCACGCTCTCTTGCACAATTATCAAAGCCAATCGCACACACACATGGGAGCCTGGGGTTCCCGCATGGTCGGAGGGGGGAGGAACAGGGCAGGACCAGGAGGGTGGAGTCACCGTCTGATCCTCACCCAGGTCCCTGCCAATAGGAGGGGGGGGAGGGTGGCAGGGGGCAGGGGGCACCTTCAACTGAGTGCCGGCTGTGCCCTGCTCGGGCGAAGTCCTACCGGCAGACAAGACCGGCCTGCCCGTGGGGCAGACTGGGGCAGATAGGCGGGCAGACGGGGCAGTGGGCATGTGCGTCTTGTCCTGCCGTCGACCTGTGAACGCTGGCACACCCTGCTCTGCTGGCTAAATCAAGAACCCCGGAGAGAGAAACAGACACAGAGTGGGCATTACCCGCCTAATCTCATTAAAGCCGCAGCCTTGCCAACGAGCAGGGGTCAGCCAGAGTGCCACGTCACTCAGGGCACCTTTGGCACCGGCCCTGACCCCCCGCACCGCCCTAGGAGAAGGGTCCGGGCCCCGGGGGCAGGTCCGGGCGGGGGGACGGGGAGGGCACCGAGAGTGTGGGACAGGAGATGCGTGATAGGGTTAACCGAGTCTGGCGGAGAATGCTGGGGCGGGAGGGCGCTGTTGGCGGGGTGGGGGTGGGTGACAGGGTTTAACGGTGATGTGAGGTGAGCGAGGGAGAGAGAGAGCGGGAGAGTGAATGAGAGAGAGAGAGAGAGAGAAAGAGAGAGAGAGAGAGAGAGGTGCAGTCAATGTGTAGGGGATGGAAAGCAGGCAGCCAGCCTGGATAAGCAGCTTCTCTCCTTCGGAGATTGGTTTCATGTATTTACAGGGGATTGCATCAGGGTGCTGCATTTCAAAGGGCCATCTCTGTCCAACAGGGTCATCGGCAGTGTGTGGAGACACTCAGCGGGGTAAGTGTGTGTCACTGAGCTGGAACACACACACACACACAACGAAGTGCAACCGCTCGCCCCTGCGACCATGTTGCCGTGGCATCATGCCACCTTGTTGCCACGGAGAGAACCCCTGTCCGTCTGCCCTGAGTAGAGAGCTGATAGGACGACACATTTAGCACTTGCTCCCAGCGATTGGATGACATTCAGACACTCGGGTGTGTGTCTGGGGGGTGGGGGGCGGGGGGCACCTCAGACCTGTCCACCTCCGCTCCACGCTGCTCCGACAAGGGCTCGGCCGGAGCTAAGCTGTACGTAAGCAGGTGTCGGCACACTCATTAAAGGGCTTGTGTAACCCATGTCACCCTTTTTTTCACCAACAGTAATTCTGGATTGCCTCCACCAAACAAGTAAATAGGAAATAAGCAAATCAGCAGTATGCACGCAAGCGTGAACCACTTGTGTTTCTTCTTGCTGCGTATCTTTTACTGTCTATGGCGGGGGTACTCAATAGGCGAACTCAGGTCCGGATCCAGACCTAGACGCAATACAAGCAAGTGCGTGATTTTGTGCTATAGCCTATATTTTTGTGTGTGTGTCATTCGCAACAACGTAGGCTCATCGACAACAGTACCTGTTTCTTCTTTAGCGAAAATCATGGCGAGACCAAACCCGACAGCGAAAAGTTGATTCCAAAAATTTCAGACAGAGTGGAAGATGAATTCAGGATAAACATCGAAGGAAATGTGGTGTATAGTTATATGAAATGTATGATGAAAATTGGCTAGCAATTTCGCCACAAAATACCAGGAAATAGGTTGCAGCAGTTTGTCTTTCGACTACACTTGCAAAATCCTCGATAGGACTGAGCTTGAATAGCTTCGGCAACTTTTTATAGTAGGCTACAACATCGCTGTCAATCAAAAGGAGATGCAGTCTTTCGACAGACCCTCCAATCATCAAGCAGAAGCCCGGCGTGCGCGACGCTGAGCATCCGTGGGCGGGACATAATCGCAGCATTTATCCAATGACTGTATAGTTTCGAAGCACTGAAAAACATGGTTCAAAGCAGCCCCATTCAAGTCCCTGGACGCTGGGCTTCAACTGTTAAATGCACTGTGACGCTACGGAAAAGTACGAGAAGGAAATCGAGTCAGTAGATCTGCTGCTATATGTATCTGATTATGAACAAACTTGTCTTCAAGATAACGTGTTCTAACACATTTAAAATGTTAACACAATAGTAAATATTTGACCATAATGTTTTTTGACATTCAACCTTAAAGAAATTGCCTACTGTCATGGATTTTATTGGGAAGGTGACCAAGTCTTACACAGCTTGTGGCAAGTAGAACAAACTACCTCTCAAAAGTAATAATCTACAGGCATTGTCCTCCATTGATCCTGTGGAGAGGCCATTTAGTGCCCTTAGAGGTGGCCAGGAAGAAGAGGAAGAGGGAGTAATACCAGAAGAAGTGCTAGATAGTTTAATAATAGTTTATGTCTCGGAATAAAAAATGAAATTGAATATTACAAAATAGTGTCTGTGTATTTTGATTTTCAGAATGTCATTTTACTCTATGTGCCTATATGGGTGGGCCAGGGATGTCAGGGGGTTTGTGGCAATGTAAGTATATGGATATTTGCCGCATGGCGAGGGCTTCAATTACCTCTCTATTTTTTAACCATACATGTGTTTGCATCCCTGTTTCATTGCATGCCAAAGAGCACCCTTCACTCTCCCAGATTTGTTCTAGACAGAGAAAAGATTGTTAAGAAAATCATGATGAGTTGCTGCAAATGAAATCAACATGTTACAAGATCTGGATCCATTAGATTCCCATTAAGGCCTATTTAGTTTTGAAAGCACTGTGAACTGATTGCCAATCAAGACCAACGATTGTCAGGTGAGTTTCACAAATGAGTGAGTGATTATGACAAAGTGTGACAAGTGGTTCCCCATAGACTCAATGTTAGAGCTAGATCTGCTAACTGTTTCCATCCTGGGGATTGTTGCATTAGGTCTCATTCATCTGGATTGGTGGTATTGGTCATGAGATCTGAATGCCAATCAACACCAACTATTGCCAGGTGTGTTTCACAAATGAGTGTGTGTTTATAAGATAGTGTCTTTCCACATCCAAGTGGATGGGCCTAATGCTGTGACCCTATCCAGTTGGGAAAGCACTTATAGATCTAAAACATGCTGTCAGGTTTGAGCATGTGGTTCCCCATAGACTCAATGTTAGAGCTAGATCTGCCAACTGTTTCTATCCGGGGGATTGTTGCATTGGATCTCGTTCATCTGGATTGGTGGTATTGGTCATGTGATCTGAATGCCAATCAACACAAACAATTTCCAGGTGTGGTTCACAAATGAGTGACTGCTTATGACAAAGTGTGACTGTCCACATGCAACTTTTGTGGTTCTAAGGTTGGCTAAATGGTTAGAGAGTATGACTACAGATCTGGAGGTTGGGGGTTCACATCCCCCAAGGTGCTTACATTTGAACATTGAACTTATGTCTTCAAGTGGAATTCATAAAGACATAAATTAGATTCCGAGGGAAATTCAGCAAGGCCCTGGTGGCCGAGTGGATATGCATGGGATCTTGAGTCCTGACCCCTCCGGTTCAAATCTGGCTGGAGGCAGTGTACCCCATGCTTGCTTCCTGGCATGCAAAACATGTTAGTATCTCTTTAAGCAGAACACTTTTTAAAAGATATATACTACCTTCACATGCCGGAGGTATGGGGCCCCAGTGGCCTAATGGATAAGCATGCAGACAAGGAAATCCCAACGGCATGGGATCAAATCCACCCAAACCCTCGAACCCAGAGAAATCCTTTGACTGAGCTTGCTCTAAGGTCGCCCCCAAGGTGTCGGGGGCTGGTGTCGTGGGCTGCTCAACGAGCTGGGTTCAGATGAAGCACAGGGCGTGGTGCCAATCAGATCCGTGAGCCCAGATCCCTGTGACCGCAGCGCACTCCCCCGACTGTCCAGACTCCCCGACTGCCAGCCGGGATATCCCAACTGTCTTTGTAAGTACCCGACTGTCCCACCAGGAAAGACAGTTGGGCGAGAGGATCTCGGGAGCCGGGAAAATAAATTTACCTTTTATCTGTTTTATATATAAGTCCAGCTTTTTTTCCAAGTCCAAAAGCAACAATTGAGTTGTAGGAAGATCCTTCAGCCACATTTGAACACAAGTGTGAGGTCATTAAAGAGACCTTTTCTGCAAGGTAAGACCAGTGCAGCCTTCCGTGGGGTTTGAACCCACAACCCTTATCTGTCAGGGTACACGTGCTTATCCACTGAGCCATCAGGGACACAAGGAAACATGAACTCGTTGAAAATACATCCTTAAGGTGAAGTGTGAGGTCATTAAAGAGACAGTTTCTGCAAGGAAAGACCAACGCAGCCTTCCATGGGATTTGAACCCGAGATCCTTAACGCTCATGGTACACGTGCTTATCCACTGAGCCATCAGGGACACAAGCATGTATGAACTCGTTGAAAATACATTCTTGAGGTGAAGTGTGATATTATTGAACAGAAGGTTTCTGCTTTCATCGGGGAAGATCAGAAAAACCATACATGGGATTTGAACCCAAGGTCCTTCTGAAAGGCCTTAGTTTATAGGAGTCACGGACTTAACCAGTGTGCTACCAGTGACCCAATACATCAGCTTACATGACTCTCCCACCACAATGTCTCCCAGGAGACAGCAGATAAACTCACCACTAGAACCTATGCCACTAGTTATTATGGCACAGACTAAATAAAGGGAGAGGTGTTGGAGACCTTGTATGTGAACGTTAATTAGAACTACCATGGGTGTTAACATTTCATAACTATGAGAAGATGATTCTTTTAAAAATGATTAATTTAGCAGCTGCTTTCAACCAAAGTAAAACACAGTGGAGGATGATTTAAAGTTGTGACATCTTAATCTGTCATCTCATGCTCGAACCACTGAGCTAAAACTAACTGTGAGTTGTTGCTGTTCACCATCACTCCCTCGTTTGTGAAACACACCTGGCAATCGTTTGTGTTGATTGGCTATTGGATCACATGACCAATACCACCTATCCAGACCAATGAGATCTAACGCAACACTAACCAGGTTAGAAACAGTTAGCAGATCTAGCTCTAACATTGAGTCTCAAAACTGACTGCTCGTTTTAGATCTGTGGGTGCTTTCAAAAGTGATCGGTTTGACACTGGGTCCCATCCAGTTGGGAAAGCACTTATAGATCTAAAACATGCAGTCAGTGTTGAGCATGTGGTTCCCCATAGACTCAATGTTAGAGCTAGATCTGCTAACTGTTTCTATCCTGGGGATTGTTGCATTAGGTCTCATTCATCTGGATTGGTGGTATTGGTCATGAGATCTGAATGCCAATCAACACCAACTATTGCCAGGTGTGTTTCACAAATGAGTGTGTGTTTATAAGATAGTGTCTTTCCACATCCAAGTGGATGGGCTGTGACCCATCCAGTTGGGAAAGCACTTATAGATCTAAAACATGCTGTCATGTTTGAGCATGTGGTTCCCCATAGACTCAATGTTAGAGCTAGATCTGCCAACTGTTTCTATCCTGGGGATTGTTGCATTGGATCTCGTTCATCTGGATTGGTGGTATTGGTCATGTGATCTGAATGCCAATCAACACAAATGATTTCCAGGTGTGGTTCACAAATGAGTGACTGCTTATGACAAAGTGTGACTGTCCACATGCAACTTTTGTGGTTCTAAGGTTGGCTAAATGGTTAGAGAGTATGACTACAGATCCGGAGGTTGGGGGTTCACATCCCCCAAGGTGCTTTCATTTGAACATTGAACTTATGTCTTCAAGTGGAATTCATAAAGACAAAATTAGATTCCGAGGGAAATTCAGCAAGGCCCTGGTGGCCGAGTGGATATGCATGGGATCTTGAGTCCTGACCCCTCCGGTTCAAATCTGGCTGGAGGCAGTGTACCCCATGCTTGCTTCCTGGCATGCAAAACATGTTAGTATCTCTTTAAGCAGAGCACTTTTTAAAAGATATATACTACCTTCACATGCTGGAGGTATGGGGCCCCAGTGGCCTAATGGATAAGCATGCAGACAAGCAAATCCCAACAGCATGGGATCAAATCCACCCAAACCCTCGAACCCAGAGAAATCCTTTGACTGAGCTTGCTCTAAGGTCGCCCCCAAGGTGTCGGGGGCTGGTGTCGTGGGCTGCTCAACGAGCTGGGTTCAGATGAAGCACAGGGCGTGGTGCCAATCAGATCCGTGAGCCCAGATCCCTGTGACCGCAGCGCACTCCCCCGACTGTCCAGACTCCCCGACTGCCAGCCGGGATATCCCAACTGTCTTTGTAAGTACCCGACTGTCCCACCAGGAAAGACAGTTGGGCGAGAGGATCTCGGGAGCCGGGAAAATAAATTTACCTTTTATCAGTTTTATATATAAGTCCAGCTTTTTTTCCAAGTCCAAAAGCAACAATTGAGTTGTAGGAAGATCCTTCAGCCACATTTGAACACAAGTGTGAGGTCATTAAAGAGACCTTTTCTGCAAGGTAAGACCAGTGCAGCCTTCCGTGGGGTTTGAACCCACAACCCTTATCTGTCAGGGTACACGTGCTTATCCACTGAGCCATCAGGGACACAAGGAAACATGAACTCGTTGAAAATACATCCTTAAGGTGAAGTGTGAGGTCATTAAAGAGACAGTTTCTGCAAGGAAAGACCAGCGCAGCCTTCCATGGGATTTGAACCCAAGACCCTTAACGCTCATGGTACACGTGCTTATCCACTGAGCCATCAGGGACACAAGGAACCTTGAACTCGTTGAAAATACATCCTTAAGGTGAAGTGTGAGGTCATCAAAGAGACAGTTTCTGCAAGTAAAGACCAACGCAGCCTTCCATTGGATTTGAACCCAAGACCCTTAACGCTCATGGTACACGTGCTTATCCACTGAGCCATCAGGGACACAAGGAAACATGAACTCGTTGACAATACACCCTTAAGGTGAAGTGTGAGGTCATTAAAGAGACAGTTTCTGCAAGGAAAGACCAACGCAGCCTTCCATGGGATTTGAACCCGAGATCCTTAACGCTCATGGTACACGTGCTTATCCACTGAGCTATCAGGGACACAAGCATGTATGAACTCGTTGAAAATACATTCTTGAGGTGAAGTGTGATATTATTGAACAGAAGGTTTCTGCTTTCATCGGGGAAGATCAGAAAAACCATACATGGGATTTGAACCCAAGGTCCTTCTGAAAGGCCTTAGTTTATAGGAGTCACGGACTTAACCAGTGTGCTACCAGTGACCCAATACATCAGCTTACATGACTCTCCCACCACAATGTCTCCCAGGAGACAGCAGATAAACTCACCACTAGAACCTATGCCACTAGTTATTATGGCACAGACTAAATAAAGGGAGAGGTGTTGGAGACCTTGTATGTGAACGTTAATTAGAACTACCATGGGTGTTAACATTTCATAACTATGAGAAGATGATTCTTTTAAAAATGATTAATTTAGCAGCTGCTTTCAACCAAAGTAAAACACAGTGGAGGATGATTTAAAGTTGTGACATCTTAATCTGTCATCTCATGCTCGAACCACTGAGCTAAAACTAACTGTGAGTTGTTGCTGTTCACCATCACTCCCTCGTTTGTGAAACACACCTGGCAATCGTTTGTGTTGATTGGCTATTGGATCACATGACCAATACCACCTATCCAGACCAATGAGATCTAACGCAACACTAACCAGGTTAGAAACAGTTAGCAGATCTAGCTCTAACATTGAGTCTCAAAACTGACTGCTCGTTTTAGATCTGTGGGTGCTTTCAAAAGTGATCGGTTTGACACTGGGTCCCATCCAGTTGGGAAAGCACTTATAGATCTAAAACATGCAGTCAGTGTTGAGCATGTGGTTCCCCATAGACTCAATGTTAGAGCTAGATCTGCTAACTGTTTCTATCCTGGGGATTGTTGCATTAGGTCTCATTCATCTGGATTGGTGGTATTGGTCATGAGATCTGAATGCCAATCAACACCAACTATTGCCAGGTGTGTTTCACAAATGAGTGTGTGTTTATAAGATAGTGTCTTTCCACATCCAAGTGGATGGGCTGTGACCCATCCAGTTGGGAAAGCACTTATAGATCTAAAACATGCTGTCATGTTTGAGCATGTGGTTCCCCATAGACTCAATGTTAGAGCTAGATCTGCCAACTGTTTCTATCCTGGGGATTGTTGCATTGGATCTCGTTCATCTGGATTGGTGGTATTGGTCATGTGATCTGAATGCCAATCAACACAAATGATTTCCAGGTGTGGTTCACAAATGAGTGACTGCTTATGACAAAGTGTGACTGTCCACATGCAACTTTTGTGGTTCTAAGGTTGGCTAAATGGTTAGAGAGTATGACTACAGATCCGGAGGTTGGGGGTTCACATCCCCCAAGGTGCTTTCATTTGAACATTGAACTTATGTCTTCAAGTGGAATTCATAAAGACAAAATTAGATTCCGAGGGAAATTCAGCAAGGCCCTGGTGGCCGAGTGGATATGCATGGGATCTTGAGTCCTGACCCCTCCGGTTCAAATCTGGCTGGAGGCAGTGTACCCCATGCTTGCTTCCTGGCATGCAAAACATGTTAGTATCTCTTTAAGCAGAGCACTTTTTAAAAGATATATACTACCTTCACATGCTGGAGGTATGGGGCCCCAGTGGCCTAATGGATAAGCATGCAGACAAGCAAATCCCAACAGCATGGGATCAAATCCACCCAAACCCTCGAACCCAGAGAAATCCTTTGACTGAGCTTGCTCTAAGGTCGCCCCCAAGGTGTCGGGGGCTGGTGTCGTGGGCTGCTCAACGAGCTGGGTTCAGATGAAGCACAGGGCGTGGTGCCAATCAGATCCGTGAGCCCAGATCCCTGTGACCGCAGCGCACTCCCCCGACTGTCCAGACTCCCCGACTGCCAGCCGGGATATCCCAACTGTCTTTGTAAGTACCCGACTGTCCCACCAGGAAAGACAGTTGGGCGAGAGGATCTCGGGAGCCGGGAAAATAAATTTACCTTTTATCAGTTTTATATATAAGTCCAGCTTTTTTTCCAAGTCCAAAAGCAACAATTGAGTTGTAGGAAGATCCTTCAGCCACATTTGAACACAAGTGTGAGGTCATTAAAGAGACCTTTTCTGCAAGGTAAGACCAGTGCAGCCTTCCGTGGGGTTTGAACCCACAACCCTTATCTGTCAGGGTACACGTGCTTATCCACTGAGCCATCAGGGACACAAGGAAACATGAACTCGTTGAAAATACATCCTTAAGGTGAAGTGTGAGGTCATTAAAGAGACAGTTTCTGCAAGGAAAGACCAGCGCAGCCTTCCATGGGATTTGAACCCAAGACCCTTAACGCTCATGGTACACGTGCTTATCCACTGAGCCATCAGGGACACAAGGAACCTTGAACTCGTTGAAAATACATCCTTAAGGTGAAGTGTGAGGTCATCAAAGAGACAGTTTCTGCAAGTAAAGACCAACGCAGCCTTCCATTGGATTTGAACCCAAGACCCTTAACGCTCATGGTACACGTGCTTATCCACTGAGCCATCAGGGACACAAGGAAACATGAACTCGTTGACAATACACCCTTAAGGTGAAGTGTGAGGTCATTAAAGAGACAGTTTCTGCAAGGAAAGACCAACGCAGCCTTCCATGGGATTTGAACCCGAGATCCTTAACGCTCATGGTACACGTGCTTATCCACTGAGCCATCAGGGACACAAGCATGTATGAACTCGTTGAAAATACATTCTTGAGGTGAAGTGTGATATTATTGAACAGAAGGTTTCTGCTTTCATCGGGGAAGATCAGAAAAACCATACATGGGATTTGAACCCAAGGTCCTTCTGAAAGGCCTTAGTTTATAGGAGTCACGGACTTAACCAGTGTGCTACCAGTGACCCAATACATCAGCTTACATGACTCTCCCACCACAATGTCTCCCAGGAGACAGCAGATAAACTCACCACTAGAACCTATGCCACTAGTTATTATGGCACAGACTAAATAAAGGGAGAGGTGTTGGAGACCTTGTATGTGAACGTTAATTAGAACTACCATGGGTGTTAACATTTCATAACTATGAGAAGATGATTCTTTTAAAAATGATTAATTTAGCAGCTGCTTTCAACCAAAGTAAAACACAGTGGAGGATGATTTAAAGTTGTGACATCTTAATCTGTCATCTCATGCTCGAACCACTGAGCTAAAACTAACTGTGAGTTGTTGCTGTTCACCATCACTCCCTCGTTTGTGAAACACACCTGGCAATCGTTTGTGTTGATTGGCTATTGGATCACATGACCAATACCACCTATCCAGACCAATGAGATCTAACGCAACACTAACCAGGTTAGAAACAGTTAGCAGATCTAGCTCTAACATTGAGTCTCAAAACTGACTGCTCGTTTTAGATCTGTGGGTGCTTTCAAAAGTGATCGGTTTGACACTGGGTCCCATCCAGTTGGGAAAGCACTTATAGATCTAAAACATGCAGTCAGTGTTGAGCATGTGGTTCCCCATAGACTCAATGTTAGAGCTAGATCTGCTAACTGTTTCTATCCTGGGGATTGTTGCATTAGGTCTCATTCATCTGGATTGGTGGTATTGGTCATGAGATCTGAATGCCAATCAACACCAACTATTGCCAGGTGTGTTTCACAAATGAGTGTGTGTTTATAAGATAGTGTCTTTCCACATCCAAGTGGATGGGCTGTGACCCATCCAGTTGGGAAAGCACTTATAGATCTAAAACATGCTGTCATGTTTGAGCATGTGGTTCCCCATAGACTCAATGTTAGAGCTAGATCTGCCAACTGTTTCTATCCTGGGGATTGTTGCATTGGATCTCGTTCATCTGGATTGGTGGTATTGGTCATGTGATCTGAATGCCAATCAACACAAATGATTTCCAGGTGTGGTTCACAAATGAGTGACTGCTTATGACAAAGTGTGACTGTCCACATGCAACTTTTGTGGTTCTAAGGTTGGCTAAATGGTTAGAGAGTATGACTACAGATCCGGAGGTTGGGGGTTCACATCCCCCAAGGTGCTTTCATTTGAACATTGAACTTATGTCTTCAAGTGGAATTCATAAAGACAAAATTAGATTCCGAGGGAAATTCAGCAAGGCCCTGGTGGCCGAGTGGATATGCATGGGATCTTGAGTCCTGACCCCTCCGGTTCAAATCTGGCTGGAGGCAGTGTACCCCATGCTTGCTTCCTGGCATGCAAAACATGTTAGTATCTCTTTAAGCAGAGCACTTTTTAAAAGATATATACTACCTTCACATGCTGGAGGTATGGGGCCCCAGTGGCCTAATGGATAAGCATGCAGACAAGCAAATCCCAACAGCATGGGATCAAATCCACCCAAACCCTCGAACCCAGAGAAATCCTTTGACTGAGCTTGCTCTAAGGTCGCCCCCAAGGTGTCGGGGGCTGGTGTCGTGGGCTGCTCAACGAGCTGGGTTCAGATGAAGCACAGGGCGTGGTGCCAATCAGATCCGTGAGCCCAGATCCCTGTGACCGCAGCGCACTCCCCCGACTGTCCAGACTCCCCGACTGCCAGCCGGGATATCCCAACTGTCTTTGTAAGTACCCGACTGTCCCACCAGGAAAGACAGTTGGGCGAGAGGATCTCGGGAGCCGGGAAAATAAATTTACCTTTTATCAGTTTTATATATAAGTCCAGCTTTTTTTCCAAGTCCAAAAGCAACAATTGAGTTGTAGGAAGATCCTTCAGCCACATTTGAACACAAGTGTGAGGTCATTAAAGAGACCTTTTCTGCAAGGTAAGACCAGTGCAGCCTTCCGTGGGGTTTGAACCCACAACCCTTATCTGTCAGGGTACACGTGCTTATCCACTGAGCCATCAGGGACACAAGGAAACATGAACTCGTTGAAAATACATCCTTAAGGTGAAGTGTGAGGTCATTAAAGAGACAGTTTCTGCAAGGAAAGACCAGCGCAGCCTTCCATGGGATTTGAACCCAAGACCCTTAACGCTCATGGTACACGTGCTTATCCACTGAGCCATCAGGGACACAAGGAACCTTGAACTCGTTGAAAATACATCCTTAAGGTGAAGTGTGAGGTCATCAAAGAGACAGTTTCTGCAAGTAAAGACCAACGCAGCCTTCCATTGGATTTGAACCCAAGACCCTTAACGCTCATGGTACACGTGCTTATCCACTGAGCCATCAGGGACACAAGGAAACATGAACTCGTTGACAATACACCCTTAAGGTGAAGTGTGAGGTCATTAAAGAGACAGTTTCTGCAAGGAAAGACCAACGCAGCCTTCCATGGGATTTGAACCCGAGATCCTTAACGCTCATGGTACACGTGCTTATCCACTGAGCCATCAGGGACACAAGCATGTATGAACTCGTTGAAAATACATTCTTGAGGTGAAGTGTGATATTATTGAACAGAAGGTTTCTGCTTTCATCGGGGAAGATCAGAAAAACCATACATGGGATTTGAACCCAAGGTCCTTCTGAAAGGCCTTAGTTTATAGGAGTCACGGACTTAACCAGTGTGCTACCAGTGACCCAATACATCAGCTTACATGACTCTCCCACCACAATGTCTCCCAGGAGACAGCAGATAAACTCACCACTAGAACCTATGCCACTAGTTATTATGGCACAGACTAAATAAAGGGAGAGGTGTTGGAGACCTTGTATGTGAACGTTAATTAGAACTACCATGGGTGTTAACATTTCATAACTATGAGAAGATGATTCTTTTAAAAATGATTAATTTAGCAGCTGCTTTCAACCAAAGTAAAACACAGTGGAGGATGATTTAAAGTTGTGACATCTTAATCTGTCATCTCATGCTCGAACCACTGAGCTAAAACTAACTGTGAGTTGTTGCTGTTCACCATCACTCCCTCGTTTGTGAAACACACCTGGCAATCGTTTGTGTTGATTGGCTATTGGATCACATGACCAATACCACCTATCCAGACCAATGAGATCTAACGCAACACTAACCAGGTTAGAAACAGTTAGCAGATCTAGCTCTAACATTGAGTCTCAAAACTGACTGCTCGTTTTAGATCTGTGGGTGCTTTCAAAAGTGATCGGTTTGACACTGGGTCCCATCCAGTTGGGAAAGCACTTATAGATCTAAAACATGCAGTCAGTGTTGAGCATGTGGTTCCCCATAGACTCAATGTTAGAGCTAGATCTGCTAACTGTTTCTATCCTGGGGATTGTTGCATTAGGTCTCATTCATCTGGATTGGTGGTATTGGTCATGAGATCTGAATGCCAATCAACACCAACTATTGCCAGGTGTGTTTCACAAATGAGTGTGTGTTTATAAGATAGTGTCTTTCCACATCCAAGTGGATGGGCTGTGACCCATCCAGTTGGGAAAGCACTTATAGATCTAAAACATGCTGTCATGTTTGAGCATGTGGTTCCCCATAGACTCAATGTTAGAGCTAGATCTGCCAACTGTTTCTATCCTGGGGATTGTTGCATTGGATCTCGTTCATCTGGATTGGTGGTATTGGTCATGTGATCTGAATGCCAATCAACACAAATGATTTCCAGGTGTGGTTCACAAATGAGTGACTGCTTATGACAAAGTGTGACTGTCCACATGCAACTTTTGTGGTTCTAAGGTTGGCTAAATGGTTAGAGAGTATGACTACAGATCCGGAGGTTGGGGGTTCACATCCCCCAAGGTGCTTTCATTTGAACATTGAACTTATGTCTTCAAGTGGAATTCATAAAGACAAAATTAGATTCCGAGGGAAATTCAGCAAGGCCCTGGTGGCCGAGTGGATATGCATGGGATCTTGAGTCCTGACCCCTCCGGTTCAAATCTGGCTGGAGGCAGTGTACCCCATGCTTGCTTCCTGGCATGCAAAACATGTTAGTATCTCTTTAAGCAGAGCACTTTTTAAAAGATATATACTACCTTCACATGCTGGAGGTATGGGGCCCCAGTGGCCTAATGGATAAGCATGCAGACAAGCAAATCCCAACAGCATGGGATCAAATCCACCCAAACCCTCGAACCCAGAGAAATCCTTTGACTGAGCTTGCTCTAAGGTCGCCCCCAAGGTGTCGGGGGCTGGTGTCGTGGGCTGCTCAACGAGCTGGGTTCAGATGAAGCACAGGGCGTGGTGCCAATCAGATCCGTGAGCCCAGATCCCTGTGACCGCAGCGCACTCCCCCGACTGTCCAGACTCCCCGACTGCCAGCCGGGATATCCCAACTGTCTTTGTAAGTACCCGACTGTCCCACCAGGAAAGACAGTTGGGCGAGAGGATCTCGGGAGCCGGGAAAATAAATTTACCTTTTATCAGTTTTATATATAAGTCCAGCTTTTTTTCCAAGTCCAAAAGCAACAATTGAGTTGTAGGAAGATCCTTCAGCCACATTTGAACACAAGTGTGAGGTCATTAAAGAGACCTTTTCTGCAAGGTAAGACCAGTGCAGCCTTCCGTGGGGTTTGAACCCACAACCCTTATCTGTCAGGGTACACGTGCTTATCCACTGAGCCATCAGGGACACAAGGAAACATGAACTCGTTGAAAATACATCCTTAAGGTGAAGTGTGAGGTCATTAAAGAGACAGTTTCTGCAAGGAAAGACCAGCGCAGCCTTCCATGGGATTTGAACCCAAGACCCTTAACGCTCATGGTACACGTGCTTATCCACTGAGCCATCAGGGACACAAGGAACCTTGAACTCGTTGAAAATACATCCTTAAGGTGAAGTGTGAGGTCATCAAAGAGACAGTTTCTGCAAGTAAAGACCAACGCAGCCTTCCATTGGATTTGAACCCAAGACCCTTAACGCTCATGGTACACGTGCTTATCCACTGAGCCATCAGGGACACAAGGAAACATGAACTCGTTGACAATACACCCTTAAGGTGAAGTGTGAGGTCATTAAAGAGACAGTTTCTGCAAGGAAAGACCAACGCAGCCTTCCATGGGATTTGAACCCGAGATCCTTAACGCTCATGGTACACGTGCTTATCCACTGAGCCATCAGGGACACAAGCATGTATGAACTCGTTGAAAATACATTCTTGAGGTGAAGTGTGATATTATTGAACAGAAGGTTTCTGCTTTCATCGGGGAAGATCAGAAAAACCATACATGGGATTTGAACCCAAGGTCCTTCTGAAAGGCCTTAGTTTATAGGAGTCACGGACTTAACCAGTGTGCTACCAGTGACCCAATACATCAGCTTACATGACTCTCCCACCACAATGTCTCCCAGGAGACAGCAGATAAACTCACCACTAGAACCTATGCCACTAGTTATTATGGCACAGACTAAATAAAGGGAGAGGTGTTGGAGACCTTGTATGTGAACGTTAATTAGAACTACCATGGGTGTTAACATTTCATAACTATGAGAAGATGATTCTTTTAAAAATGATTAATTTAGCAGCTGCTTTCAACCAAAGTAAAACACAGTGGAGGATGATTTAAAGTTGTGACATCTTAATCTGTCATCTCATGCTCGAAACCACTGAGCTAAAACTAACTGTGAGTTGTTGCTGTTCACCATCACTCCCTCGTTTGTGAAACACACCTGGCAATCGTTTGTGTTGATTGGCTATTGGATCACATGACCAATACCACCTATCCAGACCAATGAGATCTAACGCAACACTAACCAGGTTAGAAACAGTTAGCAGATCTAGCTCTAACATTGAGTCTCAAAACTGACTGCTCGTTTTAGATCTGTGGGTGCTTTCAAAAGTGATCGGTTTGACACTGGGTCCCATCCAGTTGGGAAAGCACTTATAGATCTAAAACATGCAGTCAGTGTTGAGCATGTGGTTCCCCATAGACTCAATGTTAGAGCTAGATCTGCTAACTGTTTCTATCCTGGGGATTGTTGCATTAGGTCTCATTCATCTGGATTGGTGGTATTGGTCATGAGATCTGAATGCCAATCAACACCAACTATTGCCAGGTGTGTTTCACAAATGAGTGTGTGTTTATAAGATAGTGTCTTTCCACATCCAAGTGGATGGGCTGTGACCCATCCAGTTGGGAAAGCACTTATAGATCTAAAACATGCTGTCATGTTTGAGCATGTGGTTCCCCATAGACTCAATGTTAGAGCTAGATCTGCCAACTGTTTCTATCCTGGGGATTGTTGCATTGGATCTCGTTCATCTGGATTGGTGGTATTGGTCATGTGATCTGAATGCCAATCAACACAAATGATTTCCAGGTGTGGTTCACAAATGAGTGACTGCTTATGACAAAGTGTGACTGTCCACATGCAACTTTTGTGGTTCTAAGGTTGGCTAAATGGTTAGAGAGTATGACTACAGATCCGGAGGTTGGGGGTTCACATCCCCCAAGGTGCTTTTAGATAAAGCTTTCATCGAACATTGAACTTATGTCTTCAAGTGGAATTCATAAAGACATCATTAGATTCCGAGGGAATTTCAGCAAGGCCCTGGTGGCCGAGTGATATGCATGGGTGGCCGAGGGGATATGCATGGGATCTTGAGTCCTGACCCCTCCGGTTCAAATCTGGCTGGAGACAGTGTACCCCATGCTTGCTTTCTGGCATGCAAAACATGTTAGTATCTCTTTAAGCAGAGCACTTTTTAAAAGATAAATACTACCTTCACATGCCGGGGGATATGGGGCCCCAGTGGCCTAATGGATAAGCAAGTGGACAAGCAAATCCCAATGGCATGGGATCGAATCCACCCAAACCCTCGAACCCAGAGAAATCCTTTGACTGAGCTTGCTCTAAGGTCGCCCCCAAGGTGTCGGGTGCTGGTCGGGAAAATACATTTACCTTTTATCAGTTTTATTTATAAGTCCTGCTTTTTTTCCAAGTCCAAAAGCAAAAATTGAGTTGTAAGAACACTTGGTAACACTGTGTAACACTGTGTAACACTTCGTAACACTTCGTAACACTCCGTAACACTCCGTAACACTCCGTAACACTCCGTAACACTCCGTAACACTCGGTAAAACGAGGTAAAAGACGAGGTAACATGAGGAACGGGAGGTCATTAAAAGGCCTTTTCTGCAGCCTTCCATGGGGTTTGAACCCAAGACCCTTAACGCTCATGGTACACATGCTTATCCACTGAGCCATCAGGGACACAAGGAACCATGAACTCGTCGAAAATACATCCTTAAGGTGAAGTGTGAGGTCATTAAAGAGACAGTTTCTGCACGGAAAGACCAACGCAGCCTTCCATTGGATTTGAACCCAAGACCCTTAACGCTCATGGTACACGTGCTTATCCACTGAGCCATCAGGGACACAAGGAAACATGAACTCGTTGACAATACATCCTTAATGTGAAGTGTGAGGTCATTAAAGAGACAGTTTCTGCAAGGAAAGACCAACGCAGCCTTCCATGCGATTTGAACCCAAGACCCTTAACGCTCATGGTACACGTGCTTATCCACTGAGCCATCCGGGACACAAGGAACCATGAACTCGTCGAAAATACATCCTTAAGGTGAAGTGTGAGGTCATTAAAGAGACAGTTTCTGCACGGAAAGACCAACGCAGCCTTCCATTGGATTTGAACCCAAGACCCTTAACGCTCATGGTACACGTGCTTATCCACTGAGCCATCAGGGACACAAGGAACCATGAACTCGTCGAAAATACATCCTTAAGGTGAAGTGTGAGGTCATTAAAGAGACAATTTCTGCACGGAAAGACCAACGCAGCCTTCCATTGGATTTGAACCCAAGACCCTTAACGCTCATGGTACACGTGCTTATCCACTGAGCCATCAGGGACACAACGAAACATGAACTCGTTGACAATACATCCTTAATGTGAAGTGTGAGGTCATTAAAGAGACAGTTTCTGCACGGAAAGACCAACGCAGCCTTCCATTGGATTTGAACCCAAGATCCTTAACGCTCATGGTACACGTGCTTATCCACTGAGCCATCAGGGACACAAGGAAACATGAACTTGTTGACAATACATCCTTAATGTGAAGTCATTAAAGAGACAGTTTCTGCAAGGAAAGACCAACGCAGCCTTCCATGGGATTTGAACTCAAGACCCTTACGCTCATGGTACACGTGCTTATCCACTGAGCCATCAGGGACACAAGCATATATCAACTCGTTGAGAATACAAGGTGAAGTTGAGATCCGGGGGGGTAGGGGGGATTGGGGGGCGAAACCGAAAAAACTCATGAATTCATTCCTGTGTTCTGTGTTGGGGTGGGTTTATGGGTGTGAATGCGGATGAGTCAATGAGGTCAGGTTCGATCATCACCCGCAGTCCACTCGAGCATCCCTGGTGGAACGAGGTTGGTGGCAGGCGTGCACATTTTGGTGAGGGAGGAGCCACAGAGGAGGAAGGAGCTCTAGCGTGAGCGTCATCTCACTTCCCTTGTCATGTTTTTTATTGCCTCTTTAGCTTGACACTCTTAAGACAGTATACTACTGCCTTACCCATACCTGACACCAAAATCTCTGGGACATCTGTATTCTCTGCAGAAACACATGTGTGTCTATATTAGTCTGCTGGTCTGAATGTGTGTCTATGTTTCTGTTGGAACTCATTACCAGGAAAATCAATGCATGACATTGGTTTATACCACACAATATTTTCTCATCAGCTGGAGACCTCATTCCATCCTCTTAGATTTCGGGCCCAGCAAAGACACTAGCGCAGACAGTGAGGGATCGATACTCGCACTGTGTTTGTAATGTCGAATCACCCTGATTAGCATGCTCAAACACACAACTTTGATTTATTTATGTGTGTGGTGTTCTGCGCATGGCCGATGAAGGGAGAGTGTCGGTGGAGAGCGCAGAGGTGGTTGCTCCCCCCCCCCTGCCCTGCCCTCGGATGGGATGCGTGCCACAGGGTAGGCACAGCACCGCACAGCCCAGGACCCAGGGGAATCCTCGTCCTCCACGTCGGTCTTTTCCTCTGTACCTTCATGCAGCCCTTCTTTCTCTCCCCCCACACACAAACACACACACACTTACACATTCAGAAGTGATCAATTATTAATTTCTCCCTGTTTTTTTTCATGTTTTGTGGGGATGTGTGCGAAGAGGGAGAGGGAGGAGGTACACAGACCTTGGTGCCAGAGCTCTCTATCTGACTCAAGGCTTCCTTTCACAAGTCATCCATCTGGCATATGTACACTGGACTGGAATTCAGATGTGCCCAAAACAGCAGAGTGTAGCACATGGTACATTTTCAGAAGGACAGAGGCACACCCAATGCTGTACTGCCTCTCCTCCCAGGAGGAGGAGATGGTGTGAAGGGGCAGCTGAAGCACCGACACGTCCTGGTACTCTCCCCAGGATGACGCCAGGATGATGCCTGGGTAGAGCTTCTTCTCTGCGCGGTGACGCAAGGCGTGGTCGCTCAGCCGGAGGCGGCCTGGTTGCCTGGCTGGCTGGCTGGCTGACTGACTGGGGACATCGGTGAGGAAAACAAGCAGAAAATCTAACTGTTCCATATCAAGGAATATTTTGACTCCGGCTAATGCGACTTAAATACCTTGCTCCACAGTCGAGTAGGCTGGCACCTGCTGCACGAGAACCAGCCAATTACAGCGCGGTGTCTCTAATTTTCTGATTCAATTAGCATGCTTCAGAGCTTTCCCTTCTCTAATTGCAAACTACTTCACAGTTACCTCTCTGATTAATCGCTGCCCATCTGCAAGCCCGCGCAAAAAATGACAAAAAAAAACTTACCAGAACTGTGTATTCTAGAATGCAACCAGCCCAGCGAATCGGATCCAGGGCTGGGGAATCTGGGGCACTCCTGCTCCGCCCACCACCCAACTACAGGGCCAGGTGCTCATCGATGGGTAAAACATCACAGGGCAGAGAGTAGGTGGCGTAGGTGTGTGTGTGTGTGTGTGTGTGGAGGTCAGAGGTGCTGTTGGAGAGGCTGACCTGGTCAAAGCCAGCCAGATCTAAGGGCAGCCACAGAGAGAACAAGGAGGGGATGGAAGGACAAAAGATCTGGGTCTCCAGTCCCTATACCTCCCCCCCGCCCCAGCCACCTCTCCAACCTCCAATCTCACAGATCGTTACTGCTCTGTTTGTCTCTGCTGTGCTGGCCTGGCCCGGCTTGGGTAACACGGTGACCTCTCCACCTTGCCACGGGAGAGCCAACACAGAGGAAGTCTCATCTGTAAGCCTGAGGTTTCACCATCACACACCGGGCCCCGATCCCCCGCAATCCTCTCCTCTGTTCTCTGAGCGAACCCTATTGACAGATCTGAAACCCAAGGTCGGCGGAGTGTTTACGCAGCCTATAGCCCACATGACATCACCGCGCTGTCTGGGGCGCCAAATGCAGAGCAGGAGCTGGCATGGCAACCCCTTGCCCTCCAGAAGAGAGGACACGGGAGGTTTCAAAAGAAAAGAAAAAAAAACACACAAAACTCAGGGGTTGTCGTACCCCCACCCTCTCACCCCCCCCGACTCATCCAGATCCATTCTCTTCATAGCTCGGTGCCCCCCAAACAACGGCACGCAGCATAATGCATATTGTAGCCCCGGCTCCGATAATGATGTACAGCCCTGTGGCTGCAGGAGAATATAATACCAATATGTCAGGTCTCTGATTTGGCCACAATTTGCATGGTTATAATAGCTTATCGACTGGCTCCCAAGGTTGAGGCCAGCCGGGGCCGCTGTGCTGTAATGACGGGGAGTTTATTTCAACGCTCTGGCAGCTCAGTCACCCAAGCCCTTTCGTCAATACCCAATCCTGATCCCTTCTATCTGCCCGCTCTGCAAGGGGGAAAATCAAATAAAAACATGCACCTATCTGCTCCTCAGACCCACCCTCTCTCTCTCTCTCTCTCTCGCTCTCTCTCTCATCTCTCTCTCTCCTCTCTCTCTCGCTCTCTCTCTCCTCTCTCTCTCTCTCTCTCTCTCTCTCTCTCTCACACACACACACACACACCTCCCCAACCCCCTCCTTTTAAATTATTCCTGTATCATACAAACATTTCCCATGGAGATCAATACAGGTGCAATTCATTAGGCCTCCAAAATGTGCTTGTCTGCAAGCGCACACTCATATTACAGATATCGACCCCCCCCTGGGCTCTGATTGACTTGGGCGTCAGTGAGAAAGACAGGGAGGACTGGAATAGCAGAAACAAACTTTTTAAATTAAAATTATGGATTTGCCTGCAAAAAGGAAGAAATCATTCCAAAGTGACCTATATGAAAATATACCAATTATTTAGTATACAAAATGAGCTTTGAATGGATGAAGCAACACTTACTGTGGAGTTCACAGTATGTTTGAACAAGTGTACATTAGGCTGATTTGACCACTTATATTCTACAGAGCCTCCGATCCCAAGCCCTAGCACTCGATAGAGCCCCAGATAGTACCAGTACTATCCTTGACACACACACACACACACGTTACTGGGACACACACAGAGAAAGAAACAGCTGCATCTCTGCATCCCTGTCAAATCGAATCCACCTGATTCCCTGCTCACACACTGGAACCCTAACTAAAAACAGTACCTAATGAAACCGCAGGCTGAATGTAGAAGGAGGTCCTAGCTCGCTGTGTCGACTAAAGGCTAGTTAAGACTCCCTCCGGTTTCTGGACCGCGGTGACAAACTCCCGCTGCACAGGAGATGAACCTGATCAATTCCACACTGGATGTGGGTAAAGAAAAATAATTATTACCTGACCTTTGACTATCTAACAAAACAATTCACACTATGGCTGACCTTAAGACTCCTTTAAATGGGAGAGTATTGATTGTGTGTGCTGGGCAGATAAACACCTCTGCCTGTGTCTCTGGGACGAAGAGGAGAGGACAGGAGAGAGGATGAGAGAGAGAGAGAGAGAGAGAGAGAGGAGAGCGAGAGAGAGAGAGAGAGACGAAGCCAAAGCAATTAAGAGCCGACAGTAGGCCTGTGCTAACTGAGGGCTAAAGGCTGGTCGCTCGGCCAAGGCCTGGCCATCCATCACCACGGAAACCAAGAGTTTATGGGATGTGAAGGCATCTTTTTACCTTCCTGTTGTTTGTTAACAACAGTAGCTCCATCTCAGTTGGCAGGGGAAATGAGTAGGACGTAGGTATATGTTTTGACCATTTCGGGAACGAGAATCTAGTTTGAGTTCAAACATATCAAAGAACATATATAAAATGCAATAAAACACATAACACAAATATAAACACTACCATAAAACAAAACCATATTTAGGATGCCTCCACACATCTGTGAAAAGAGTGGCTGTCGTCTCTGGAGCAGGCTGGTCAGAGAGGAACCCCATTGGCTCACTGTCTCAGACTCCTCCCTTTGACAAATCAATCCTGAAAGCAGCTCTTATTAAGCTATTATGTCAAAAGAGGGAGGGGTGTGGGAAGAAAGACAGAGACATAGAGAGAGAGAGAGAGAGAGAGGGAGGGAGGGAGGGAGAGAGGGAGGGAGGGAAGAAAAGGAAAATCAAAGGGATGGTGGGAATGAGTGAGGAGTGCTCCTTGGTCCAGGGGTCAGAGTGAAGCTGGGGCAGCCATGCCTACTGTGGGCACTCAGCTGGAACTAAGTGTGGCGCTGGGACGCCAAACCCTGGAAAGGCGCCAAGGACCGGTGAACAGAGGGGACACCCCTTCCTCCCTCCCCCCCCTCCTCCTCCTCCTCTCTGGCATTACATTTTCATTAAGTGAGAGGTGGAGACCGGGGAGGGAACGGGACGGAGAGAGAGAAAGTAGTGGAACAGAAAGAGGGAGAGGCTGGAGGGGCGGAGCGAGGCAGACAGGAGAGTCTCTCTTCAACCCCTGACGGCCACGCTACCCCAAACATGGGCCTCGTTCCCATTCCAGTGGCCCCGGGGACGCTTAGGGATGGAGGCATTCTGCAGCTCACTGGCACGGTGGCTGTGAGTGTGGGCTGGTTCAGCTATAGCTGTGAGAGACCTGGGTGTCATAGTGCCTTCAGATCCCACACCACCACCCCCCCCCCTCCCCACAAACACACACAAACATGCCATCTGCTGACACCAACACGCCATGGAGCAAATAGGATTAGAGAATGGCGGAAGACAAGGGGAGGATGATCTAAACCCCATAATATCATTTTCCTGGTAGAGGGGCAGAGTTCGGGATGGGGTGAAAGGCTTACCAGGGGCTTAGCGGGGTCGCGGGGGTCAAACGTACAGTGCAGTGATCTAATCATTGTCTGGTTTCGTACTCTCGGATTAGATGAGGCTTTAACAAACAACGAACGGCATGATTCAAAACATGGGAAACAAAGTATTGTTTGGAACGGCTCCTTGCCCTCCCATGAACACTGTCAGCAAATATCGACATGGGGGTCGAGCGTCGATAGCTGTTTGGGTCCTCGTAGTTGGGATGATTGTGTTTGGATGGATTTGGGAAGTTCGACGCTCGTTCGTCTGTCTCGGCAGGCGAGGAGAGCAGGTATGGGGCAGAGCGGAGAAGAGGGGAACGCGTGGCAGGATAGGATACGAGCTTTCAGGGGAGAGGAGAGGACAGGTGGGAGAGGAGTGAAGGAGAGCCGGGGAGACAGGGAGGGAGCGGAGGAGGAAAGATCAGAAAGGAGAGAGGAAACGAGAAGAGAAAAGAAAGAAGAAGAAAGAAAAAAAAAGGAGAGAGGAGGAGAGGCCGGGGGAAAAGAAAGAGCTCTACATCCTGACAGAGCGACGGGGAGACGATGGGAGGCTTTCGGACCCACAAACCAGGAGCCAGGGAGGTAGGAGCCAGGCTGGGGCAGGAATGTCGAGCAGGGCTTAAAGCTGTAAGGTTAGATCTGTGTCAGCGGACAGATCGTGTGTGAGCCCACGCCGTGGGCCAGGGCCGGGCCGGGCCGGGTCAGAATCACCGTAGCAACGTCTTACAGGAGAGCGCCCAGAGCGGGCCAGCAGGAGCCGGGCTGACATGTGACCAGCCGCAACGCCTCCGGGGCAAAGGTCAGCGCAGATTTCAGCAAATCTGGGCAGGCACGGCATGAGCTTAAACTCAGGGGGGAGAGATTGCCCTCTCACCTTAACCCGATAAGACCCTTGAAGTCTTTACCCTGACCTAGACTTGACTCTTTCATCTGGGATGTTAGCTATACTAATTACTGCCTGATAGCCGCCCGGTGCCAAACGCAATTCACCTCCCGGTTTCCTCCACAAGCTTCAACAGCCGCCGCCAGCCTCGCTTAGCGCCGGCTACGCGCTTCAGACAAACTCCAAGGTGCAGCCCTACTCGTCTCCCCTCTCTACGATGTAATAACTTGTTTCCGTTTTGTTGAGTTTGTTAAAGACTCGGGGCAGTGTTTTCGATGTGCACATCGGCGGGCTCGCGATGCTAAGTTGCAGCGCAGCCCTCGCCAAACAAAGGAGGATTAAAATGGCGCCACGGCTTTGGAATTCAGAGTCCCGAGCAGTCTCCTTCCTCCCCTCTCTCTCTCTCTCTCTCTCTCGGCCCAAACGAGACAAACGGTCTCCTTAGCGGCAGGGGGTCCCCGTTAGGATCTGAAGGCGGGCTGGCAGGGGGTTCAGAGCCACCCTGGGGGTCAGGTGACCGGGGTTAAGGTCAGGACGGCACGGCCCCAGAACTGCCCCTGCCTCCCCTCACGAGTCGACCTTTGACACCAAACGCACGTGGCCACCGATAGGCCCCTCAAACCTGGACCGGCCACACACCTCCACCCTACACACAGCCAGGCTATCTGTGATGCGTGTGTGTGCCTGTGTGTGTGTGTGTGTGTGTGTGTGTAGACAGCCGCCAGTTGCGGTAGATTAGATAGTGTAGGAGAGGAGGTGTGCGGTAGGCGTTCGAGGCGGACCGCAGTCACACGGGCAGGCGAGGTTTTTCCGCTGTCTCTGTTGTTTGGCCCTGAGAGAGGACAGCAGTGATAACCAGGGCCATCCGCAGGTCAGCGTGATTACACCACGGGACACACTGCATTCCTTACTCCGGCCCACACACACACACACACACACACACACACCAACTTCAAAACATACACACTGACAGGTGTTAGACAAGAGTCAGAGCCTATCACGGATGCTAAAGAGCCCTCAATGTTCTGTGATACTAAAAGAATGAAGCTAACCTGCCAACTTCTTCGTGAATTGGAGTCCAGCGAGGAGAAAACTAGGCTACAATGGATTTGATGCGTGTGCAAGTGTGTAAATGCGTGTGTGTGTGTGTGTGTGTGTGTGTGACACCGATGCTGTGTATGTTGGCCCACCGTGATCTTGGGCAGTGAGGCTGGAACAGGAAGAACACGATGTAAAGCAGGAAGTGAAGATAGAGGATTAGGAGTAATGGTATCATGCAGGGATCAGAGCAGCCTCTCTCATTACTCACACGCACGAGGAGCACAGCAACTCTCAAAGCCGTTTAGAATTACGGCTTCCCAGGCCACAGACAAGACCTGCTTATTGCTCCTACTCTTTGGGTGTCTCGATGAGAGTCAAATCATCCTCTAATTGCTTAATAAACACATTGCGCCGGTGTCACAGGCTGTTTGTCGGCTTAGTAACGTGTTTTTTTTATCTGTCAATGTGCGGGAGAGGAGCTACAAGGTCACCGCCACCGGAATCGGACTTAACTTTGTTTGCATAATTGTATAAATAAAGTTTTTATATTTCAAGCGAAAATTCCCCTCGCCTAGGAAAGTAACCAACAAATAAACATTCTAATTCGAAGCTGATTACAACTCAAGGACCTTCAAGGATGTTTTTTTTCTAATCATCTCTCTGCAATTATGTACATTTCTAATATATTCTCCGAGCTTGTGTGACTTTTTTTTCTTTTCATTTTCACAACAATCACATTAAATGTGCATTTAATTACAACCTAATTGTGAAAGGAGTATCAAGAGCTGGGTTAAATAGACTACCACAGCACACCACACACATTCTTCGACAACACAACACTGCCGACATGTAGGTCTTTAATGAAGTGATGTCGTTTCAGGACTATTTAGTCCCCGAGTGCCTCTAACACCCATTTAGTGACAATCTAGGATCGCTATGCTAGCAGCCGACCCCACTTCCAGCTCTGCCAATTGTATAATATTCAAATCATCTGTAAACAATCTGTCTTTATGACCCCGCTCTAAAACAAAGCAAGGAGGCGTGGTCGTCGGTCTGACATATTTTCTACAGAGAATGATCGTCATAGCGATGTAGAGGCTTGTTAACTATGATGGTGCAAAACACTGCCGAATTGACACAGCCATCTAACTGCCACTAATTGTTTGTCCAGTTCCTCCCTATAAATACAGATACGTGCTATTGAGTGTGGCCGGTGCCCAGCTGTCTGGCTATTGCTACGTGTGACATGTGACATGTCTTGTAACCTGAGGTAATACTGCCGTGATTAGCGCCACACCGTTTCAGAGAAGGGTTGTATGCAAGAAGACAATATAAAGCTGCTTTACAAGTTCAAATTAAAACCTAATCCTCTCACTATAGCTTGTGCGTAAACCCATTTAACCTGGGATGTTCCAGACGTTCCAAACCTTGTCGTGATCGTTCCATGAACCTGCTTACAAGTTTGTTTACATTCGAGAGACGACCGAGCACCTTCACAGAAGAAGCCCGGCAACTGTCGTCTACCAAAGCCACCAGTCAAGGGCTGTGTCAGTCGACGCTCTTCATCATCAATGTCAAATACAATACATCCATATAAACCACTACCACAACTTACAGGCACACATTTTGCCCGACTTATAACCTTCCAATTCTCTATCTAGCTTCCCTCTGTGCATTCTATGACCCGTCACATGTTGGGATGTGTGTATGTGTGTATGTGGCCACACGTCCAGGTCATGCCTAATGACCAAAGGGTTAAATCCTGTATCTACTCTGTGGGATGAAGGCCCATATGGGCAAATGAGATCCATGTCCTAGGCCGTTAATCCTCCGCTGGCCTCTGGGTGACTGGGGCCGTGACGTGGATGCCAGAGATGGCCACCTCGCACTGGGGGATAAGAGGCTTGGCGCCCGGGGCAGCCTGGAGGTACGGTAAAGGTTGAACACTGGCTCCCCCCAGCCTCTGAACGCATGTACTATCCTGCTGGACAGAGCGGGCCCGGGGGACAGGCGTGATGAGAAGCGGTGGGCTGAAGGCGCATGCTGAAACCGGACGCTTCAACTTGCAGACTGCCTCTAACGGGACGAGGATATCGAGTCGTAAACAACCGTGGACGAGAAAGTAGGGCCAAAACTTTGACAAAATGTCGAAAATGGAAATTCATTGCTAAACAGTACTTTAAATTTGGCATTCTGTATGCCTATAGCACAGTATAAGCCGAAATTTCAGTACATGAAACAGATGATTGTATTGGGAAAGAAATATTGGGGGGAGGGGCAGTCTTGAAGATTCTGGCCACGTGGTTGGTCGAGGAGTAAGAAGCAGGAGGGCCAAACGGACCAATCAGCGAAGCTAATGACAGCGGCGACGGCACAGCCCTCATGGGCAAATCTGGCACTAAGATGATAATGAGATTATAAAACCCTCTATATTGCAGCAAATTGTATAAGTGTTTCGTTGAACCTTGTTGAACCTTCATTTATACACGCCAGCTTTTCTCTTTTTGTGTGTGTGTGTGTGAGCCTGAGATGATGGGTGGAGGAAGGGAGCCTCCAGGATAGAGCTTAGCCAGTCACAAGGCTGAGGCAGAGGCTGAGGCAGAGGGCTGAGGCAGAGGGCTGAGGCAGAGGGCTGAGGCAGGACAGCAACATTCTGGGCTTCCCCTCGGCATATCGGAATGAACTGTGGTGAAGTGTAGGACCCGCGTGTGATTACTGAGTCCGCTCACATACTTTTGTCAGAGCCGCGTGAACGATAGGGCCCGTGTAAACAGAGTCGTATGATCCAGGGCCGGTCAGTGATATGGTAATCGTTATTATCAGCAAACGCACATTGTGGAGTTTGTTGGGAAAACAAAGGCCAACACGAGCTACTCTACACTACAAAGCGAGCACCTTTTGAACAGCGGATATCCAGATTGCGCCCGCAGTCACATTGGATCCTCTATAGCTCAACCTATACAGTCTGTACTTTGAAAAAGAGGCAGGTGGGGAGCGTAAGGGGGGGTGAGGAGGAGAAAAAAAAACGTTACCTGACCTTCTGTGTTGCCTAGCAACCAGTATGAAGAAAAATCCTAATAAAAAAACGTATATATATATATATAAAATAAATAAAAAACCCTGCGAGTGAGATTACAGGCGAGGATGTTATGAGGAAAAGGGCTCTGAGATAAGATGAGATCAACAGCGCCACAAGAGATGGCACAAAGGGTTCCGCCAGGCTCTTTCTCCCTGAGGCGGCTGGGGGGCCGAGATTTCACACGTCTACAAAGTTAGCAGGGCCGTCTCCACATCGGCCCCCCCAGGTTGAACTTTTGAACCGCCGGCCTCCTAGCTGGCCATGACGGTGGACTGCGGAGAACGGATCGAACCCGAGTCCTTCACCATCCTCTCTGACACAAAGAGGATCTCTTTACAATGCCGTTGGTGGAAAATCAGTCCATGCCAGATATATACTTGGCTTTAACTTTCGATGGCTAATGAGTACAAGTCGGTCTTAATGCATGGTGCACATTTCAATACTCATTGACATGTGCCCGCACACAACACGGATCAAGAATGTCATTCATTGTTACCAGCTTAATCTTGATCTAGTTAATGTTATACCGACGCCTATGGCCCCTAGCAGAATCCTGTATATTGACTGGTGATAGTGGGGAACATGTCCTTTCTGTGATCCAGGTGAAGACATGTCACAGAGGGATCGATCAGTAGACATGGTGGGGGGTGGTGGGGGTCCTCCAGAAGGGATCAAAGTGTCCCGGTCTTTGATAGAGAGCAACTGGCTCCACAGCCGACAGCTTCATGTGTGCTCTGTCAACAATGGATGACTGAGCAGACAGAACCCCAGGAGATGGGGTCTGGAGGCCCAGGAGATGGGGTCTGGAGCTGGGGTCTGGAGGCCCAGGAGATGGGGTCTGGAGCTGGGGGCTGGAGGCCCAGGAGATGGGGTCTGGAGCTGGGGGCTGGAGGCCCAGGAGATGGGGTCTGGAGCTCAAAAACAAGCTGTAGTACTTGTTGAAGTATCGTAAGAACTTGCAGTTTACTTTTCAGTTTCTGGCAGTTTGAAACTTACTTACTCACATCTTGTTTTTTGTTTCGTTTTTTCTCTCCACTCAGCTGAGTTCCGCTGCTAAAAGTAAACCTACCGCTTTCGGAAAGTCTCCGAATCAAAAATGTCGACGGAAAAAAATCAATAAACATTGGAAGGAAAAGAGAGAAAGAAATAAAGAAAACAAACAGAACCGCTAAGATGATCCCTGGTGCAGCTCTGACTCTGCTCCCCCTCCACCACCTCCCCCACGCCACATACTATTCCTGACTCCTCTCCCCCTTTCTTCTCTCCGTGCCTTGGCTATGACCCCACCACAAGCACAGCAAACTCTAGAGGTAGAAAGAAAGGTAGAAAGAGAGAAATATACACAACCACCACCGCCCCACCCCACACACCCACACACACACTTAGGTGTAACTGTGTGTTTGTCTCTTTAAAACTCTGGGCTCATTCCATAAAGCCATGAGCCAAGTGGGTCAGGGCCCCACCAGCCAGCGCCGACGCAGTTGGATCAAAGATGTTTAGACCCCGTCTCCATTTTAAAGAGGAATAGAGAATGAAGGCCATGTCTTCTGATCCTCTGGGAGGGGGAAGAGAGGAGAGAGAGAGCGGAGAAGAGGGGAGAGAGAGGAGGAAGAGAGGAGAGAGAGAGCGAGAAGAGGGGAGAGAGGAGGATGAGAGGGGGAAGAGGGGAGATGAGAGAGCGGAGAAGAGAGGAGAGGATGAGAGCGAGAGAAGATTAAAAGGGGAGAGAGGAGAGAGAGCAGAGAGAGAGAGGCACCCCAAAATTATCAGAGCCTGCATGAAACTATATAAAAGTTTGATTCTCTGCTTCATGATTGCAAAAAAAAAGAAGAAGAAGAGAATATGGAGAGAAGGACTAGTCGCATGCATCCGCACGAGCACGAAGAATCCAACACGACAAAAGCGTCTCGATGATTTATGTCAATATTAGCAGTAGTGGCATGTGCTGAAAGAACAGAGACCCTGAACATAAAACGTTCGTCAGAATAAAAGAAAACATATGATCTGAGTGCCTTTGACCACAGCCACGCCATCGCCTTGTGCAACGACCATGTGATCAAAGCCAAAGACACTTTTCAATTCCACTTTTCAAAAGCACACACGCGTCCACGGCCATGCCAGAGAGAGTTCTGATAAACCCGCCGTAACCCCGGCGACACTCGGGTTCTGCCGGGTCAGCACTTTCCAGAAGGTTCTGCCTGCTCGGAGTCCGGCACCTGTGCCAACCAGACGTCGGCAAGGGCTGAGAGCCATTAGCTCAAAGGTCTAAGGTCAAGCTCGGGGTCATCACTGTATACCCACCTATTTCCTGCTGTGCTAGCCTGGCGCTAACAGGCAGTTCTGCACAGAAAAAAAGAAAGAGAGAGGGAGATAGTGGAAGTGAGAGAGTGGAAGAGAGAGGGGGGGGAGAGAGAGAGAGAGAGAGATAGAGAGTGGGAGAGAGAGAGGCAGAGAGACGCCCATCCTCCTTTAATCTGATGGTTGGATGAGCCAGCGGACATCCAGCTCCCCAAGCTGAGAAAATAGAGGAGGTGAGGGGGTGAGGAGGTGAGGGGTCGAGGCAGCCCCGCGCTTCCTCTGGAAGTTCCACTCAGCGGACAAACATCCATCAGACGGACGGTCGGACAGGCCGACAAGCGGTGCGGAGGGAGGGAGGAGAGGAGGGAGGGAGGGAGGAGGGAGGGAGAGAGAGAGAGAGAGAGGAGACGAGTAGAGGAGAGAGAGGAGTAGAGAGAGAGAGAGTAGAGAGAGAGTAGAGAGGGAGGGAGCTTGCAGTAGGTGGGCCGTGGATGTGCCGACAGGCCGAGCCGTTTCACGGTCAACGGGGCGTGTACGTGAGGGAGGTTTACACTCTAGTTAAAACCCACAGGGTGTGTAGGCTACACGGCCATCTCAACACCCCCCCCTCCCCCCCCTCCACACCCCCTGTCATTCCTCCCTCTATCCCTCTCTCTCTGTCTCTGCCCGTTACGGCTGTTTTTTAGACTTTTTACGACGGCGTCGTGGGGAGGGAGTGACGGGTAAAAAAGATGGCGCGTCGGAGACCTCCCGGAGCCCGATCCCCCCGAGGGACCCCTCTCCAGGGGGCTGGGATCCCCCCGGGGGACCACCCTCACGGGGGGCTGGGATCCCCCCCGAGGGACCACCTCTCACGAGGGGGCTGGGATCCAAACAGAAACACCGGCGCTTCATCAAGTTTGTCTTGACGAGCACAAAAAAAACATTTGAAACTTTGAACACGGGGAGTGAGTAATCAAGATAAAGCGACGGGGAGGAGGGGGGGGGGCCTCAAAGCCCTGGCTGAACAAAGGCAGAAGACTTCTCCCTCCGTGGACACAATTAGGGTTAATTAAGGGAGCGTGTTCCCATCCTTGTACACATTAACTGACTTTTGTTAGGCATTAATCAGTGCTTACCTTCACACGGTTCTGCCTTTGCAATTAATAACCGGGTTCAACAATGAGTAATCGCTGCCGAGCAGGTAGAGCGATGTGCGGGGGGGGAAGGAGATGGAGCCCGCGCCACTTTTGACAGGCAGGGAGAACCGGCCAATCGGAAACCAGAGCGGACGGGGGACGGGGGACGGGACACAGTGTCATGTGTATTGTGTCACTGTGCTTTACCCATGGCGTGCTGTTGACTTTAGTCTGGGAACTATCGAGTATCGAAAACAGAAAAGCCGTGCCTGTGTGTGTGCCGGCGATGGGAAAGCGTTCCAAACAGACGGGGACGGTGGGCTGGACACCATGGCAAAGGAGGCGGGCCCCCCACTCGCAGCGGAGGGGCCCGCGGCATAGTCCCTGTCATGGTGGGCCTCTGAGGAGGATTCCAGAGTGGGCCCGGACCTGGGCCCCTCTCCAGGCTATCTGCTCAGCCTGTGCAGCTGTGGAGGGGTCAGAGTCTGGGAGGGCCCCAGCTCTATTCAGCCCTCCTCGCTCACCCCACACGCTCTCTCCCAGCAGGCTCTCTCCAGCAGGGAGATTTGTTCCACTCTATCTGCATATTTTCGGCTGTGTTCAGCTGTGTTCCTAACTGATAAAATTCTGCCAGTCTGTCAGAGAGCTGCCAACGCCGGGGCGTTGACCTTCTACCAGAAGATTCCTTTTGAAAGTAGGAATGAGAACAAAACAAAAAAAAAGGGAGGGGATGCAGGGAGGCAGGGAGGGAGGGAGGGAGGGAGAGAGGGGTAAGGAAGAAGGGTAAGAAGAAAACAAACATGGAGGGGGAGGAAGAAGGCCCAGCCAGGAGAGCGGGGGAATGAGTCCAGGTTTTTATCACGTTAAAAACAATAAACAGAGATGTTAGCATACAACTCCTCCTCCTCCCTCGCCTCCTCCCCTCCTCCACTAGCCGTCAGTCCGCTATGCTGGTACCGGTGTTGCTTCACAGATGATTAAGAGCAACAGACAGCTCTGTCCCCACTCAGCCGAGATGCAGCCTGCATGGAAAACCCCACCAACACACTGGGAAACCACACAGGCAGCAAGAGAGGGACAGCCAGGAAACGAGGGGAAAGGCAAAAGAGAAAGTGTGTTTCTACAGACAAAGAACTGGAGGGAAAAGGCAGGGATAGGGAAAGAACGAGAGAGAGAGAGAGAGAGAGAGAGAGAGAGAGGAGATGAGAGATAGAGAGAGAGAGAGGAGGAGATAGAGAGACAGAGAGAGAGACAAGACGAGAGAGAGATAGAGAGAGATACGAGAGATGAGTGCTGTGTTATGGAGAGAGCACGCAAAGACAAACTTCTGTGACCGACACAAACAGTTCCACCGTTTGAAGAGAATAGGAAGCCTAGGTCTGTTCTCATGTGTGTGTGTGTTTGATCTGGAGCCGTACCTCTCAGTCTGTCAGGTCCCACTCTGGACCAGCACAGGGGTAGGGAACAGTGTGTGTGTGTGTGTGTGGTGTTAAGTTTGTGACACAAATCCTACACCCCACAGAGTTGATGAGGCACCCTGCAGCTCACTCCCCCCTCCCCTACTTGCACCACCAGCAACCCCATACCCAGCATACACAGACCTGCCATAGCAACTAACCCCTGCCCCCCCACCCCCACCCCCAGCCCGCTCAGCAGTGAGTCACCGCGGACAGCGGCTGGACGGGAGATGCATGGGTCTGGGAGACGGGCGGGTCACGCCGCTCCCTGACACCGCTCCCCCGACACCCCCGTCACCCCGGGCGCTCTCGCGTGACTCGCGGCCACAATAGCACCCGTCCTCCGCGCCTGCCAAGGCTGCCGAGGGCACAAAGACACCACGGCAACGACCTCTGACACGGCCGGGAGGAGGAGGGCCGACGGGGATAAACGCTGAGCTGGACGCCGGCCTCCCAAACAGGCCCTCCTCTCTCCGCTTAGAGATCGATGAAACCCGACGCTTGGGGGCTCAAATACGAAAGCGTGCAGTAGGGCTAAACAGGGGGCGAACAGTTGGGGGGAGGATGTCAATGTCGTGAGGGAAGAACGTCGAAACTTTCTTCGAAACTCTCTACTTCCTGGTTAGTGAGTGGAAAAGGAGGACGTGAAAGAGCTGTGTGGAGCGGGGGGTGATGATCGGTGGAACAGCTGCCGGTCTTTAAGGAGGCGATGGCAGCTCTTGTCCAGGCCACCCGCGCTATCGGACTGTTCGACATGTGTTCTGTCTTTGCCCCCGGGGGCGCTCGGATAAGGGGGGGGCGCGGCGTCGCGCTCGGCCGAGTGCGCGGTGACGACCCCCGTGCGTCCGCCATTGTGGAGGCGAGGACAGGAAACGTCACAATAAAACCTATGGGGGGCTACGTGAAGCGAGACGGGTGGGACTGCGCGCACGCGCTCGCTAGGGGAACACACACCGGCGGTGACCCGCGCTGCCGCCACCACCCTCATGATCTCCTATCGCTCTCACATCCCAGATTACAGATGAACACTTGTAATCCTGCATTAAGGACACATTCTCCGAGCGTGACATCACTGGGCCCAGAAAAGAGAGAGAGAGAGAGAGAGAGAGAGAGAGCAGGAGCAAAACACTGAGATGAAAGGATTAGGAGAGAGAGATGTTTCAAAACACGGTCAGGTGTGTTACCTGCAGAGACGCGGGGGACAGCCAGGCAGCATGGGCTCCATGGGGGTGTCCAGGGTCTCGGGGCTCGACACCCAGTTACGACAGTGCTGCGGAGAGGAGGGGGGAGGGGGGAGCAGAGAGGAGCGGGGGTGAGATAGAGACAGATACAAGCAATTAAAAGGCCCGGTGACATGCCGCGGAGACAGTTTAGGGTTTGTTTGTGGTCGAGTGCGGGCCGCGGCACCGCGGGGCTCGCCGGGGGGGGTGGGGGGGGGGTGTCGGCCCTGACTGCTGACCCGTACCCCCCCCTGCTCTGGCACACACACACACTCTCACACACACAAAGCCCACACGGTCGACCGCCTACTGTCACTAACTGAAAAGACGACTTTATCCCTCTAAACTCTGTTCTCTCCCGTTCAGTCACTCCACTGGCTTTCTCGGAGTCTTACTGCCCATTCCCGGGTGGAAACACAGGTGTCATTATCCCACACAGTGCATTTGCATGGATAAACTGTACAATATGGGGAGTGTGTGTGCTGTGTGTGTGTGTGTGTGTGTGTGTGTTGTGTGTCCCTCCAGTGGGCCCAGGAGTGTGTCCTCGAGAAGGGAGAGGGAGGAGGAATGCCTGGAGAAGACGCGCCTCAGATAAGATAAAAGTTCAATAGAAGAAACAGAAATGTAAAAGAGATTAGGGTGAGCAGCTGGCGTCCCTCTGAATCACCGCTTATCTGCTCTTGTTTACTTTTGCCCCGGCGGCCTGACAGCCATTACAGTGTGTGTGTGTGTGTGTGTTTGTGTGTGTGTGTGTGTCAGGGTTCTCCCACAAAGCAGTGCTGCTTCATTCCTGACCCACACACCCCCTATGCCGGAAAACACACAAACTCATGCAAAACACACAAACGCACTCTTACCGCCCACACTTTCCACAGGCCCTGTCAGAGAGAGGGGGCTGGATGGACCAATCTGGGAGGGACGGCGACCCCCCCCCTCCATCCCTCCCTCCCCCCTCATCCCCCCCCCGAGCCCTGGAAAGACACGCTAGACCCCTGGGTCACGTCACACCTCCGCCAGGCTGTCAGAGACGACCCCCTCCCTCGCCCCCTCGCCCCCCGCTCCCCACCAACCCCTCCCTCCCTGCGCCGCCCACCCCCCCCGAGCCCCCTGCCGCCCCCGAGGTCACTGCGCACCCCGAGCGGGACACGCCGTCACCCAGACACCACCGCGGGCGAGAGCGCGCGCGTGCGTCTCGATGTGAAACGTGTGCATCAGTACCGGTAGATGTGCGCACACACTTGTGTTTGTACCTGCACGGGGGCGCGAGAGACCTGGGGTCCTTCTTACAACCCTCTTTGTCTCCGCGTGCGGACGTTCCGTTGGCGGTTCTGCCTCTGGGGACACGGCGGGTGAGTTTCCACGAGTCATGTGACGCTTCGGTCACTGTGAGGAACCGCTCACTGGATTAGCGCGTGTGTAAACATTAACGTTTCTAGAAGGAAGTGTGGCGGGAGGGGGAAGTCAGCTAGCGGTGCACCTGGGGAGATTTGGTTGAGATGCAAATGACCAACGCATGACACGGTCTGACACGGTCTGTGTGTCCCCCCCCTACACACACACACACACACAAACACACTTTGACTCCTCTGTGTTTCCTCTCTGTCTCCCGCTCTCCAGCCCTGTCAATCTGTCAGCCTCCAGCCCCAGTCAATTCTGTCCTCCATCTCTCTACTCATACGGAATAGAGGAGAACAGGGGGAATAGGAGAAGAGGAGGGGACACGGTGGAGAGGAGATCAGAGGAGAACAGAGGATGAGAGGAGTGGAGAGGAGAGAGGATGAGAGGAGTGGAGAGAGGATGAGAGGAGTGGAGAGGAGAGAGGATGAGAGGAGTGGAGAGAGGATGAGAGGAGTGGAGAGGAGGAGAGGATGAGAGGAGTGGAGAAAGGATGAGAGGAGTGGAGAGAGGATGAGACGAGTGGAGAGAGGATGAGAGGAGTGGAGGAGGAGAGAGGATGAGGGGAGGAGATGATGAGAGGAGCGAAGAGGAGGAGAGAAGAGAGGAGGAGAAGAGAGAGGAGGAGGAGGAGAGAAGAGAGGAGAGAGGATGAGGAGGAGCGAAGAGGAGGAGAGAAACGAGAGGAGAGAGGATGAGAGGAGTGGAGGAGGAGAGAGAGAGAATGAGAGGAGCGAAAAGAGGAGGAGAGGGCCTCCGTTTGGGGAGTAAACTGCCATCTTAGTAAACAGCCTTGCATTGTTTGTATTTTTAGACTCCTTGCTCTGCCCTAGTTGCGCTCCTCCGAGCGACCGGGGGTTCGGGGGGGGCGGCGGGGGGGCGGGTGGGGGGGCTCCTTGACTGGTGCATCAAGTGTCTCATTGTATCTCCTTTAATTCATTCCATCTGGAAGAAGATGTCAGCTGTGCTGTGGGCGAGCGAGCGAGGCATTTCAAAGGCCCCGGCCTCTCTCCCCCCGCCCACCACCACCACACCACACACCACCATCGAAGGAGGCGCAAGGGGGGCCGGCGTCTGAATAGATTTGTCAAAGCAACCCTGGAGTTGTGGGAGAGTGCGGAGGGAGAGAGAGAGAGCAGAGAGAGAGAGCAGAGAGAGAGAGAGCAGCAGTCACATAAAGCCAGCGCCCTCTGGATGGGATTAGGGACGGGGACTCGACAAAGGGATGGCACATCGGCTGTCTCTGGCTGAGCCATATTATCATCACTTCAAGCAGGCAAGGATCAATGGTGCCATTGAACCGACTGAGGCGGCAGCGCAAACATAAACAGGTCTCTCGCCCCCGCCTCCCTGCCCCCCCGCCCCCCCCAGTCCTGGTGACTCTTGTGTGTTTGTGTTTGTCTGTGTGTGTGTCTGTTCCACTGGCTGGAAACACGAAGGGGGAATTCGTGTCAAATGAAAGATCACATATGGAAGGCCGAGGCGAGAGAGTCACATCCACACACACACACACCACACACACACAACACACACACACACACACACACACACACACAGTAGAGAGACTGGCAGACAGGGGGACGGAGAGGCCACAGAACATTCCCTTTGATTTCCATCACAAACAAACTTCACCACGATGAAAGATACCAAAGGAAAACCAAAAGGCGCACACACACACACACACACACACACACACTATATGTGAGTGCACATACACACAAAAAACGATAGAACTGCTTATATATATATATTTCCTCCATAAATGTTTTTTTAACGTAAATCTATTCTCATCATTGTCACTAATCCAAAACATATGGCTCCCAGAATCCTACGGGGTGTTGTGGTTGGACGCTGGCGCGTGGCGGGGGGCTAACGGGAGCTCCTAATGGCCCAGTGTGAGAGAGGGGAACCAGCACACAGGTGCCACAGAGACGCTCTACCTGGGACACGCTCTTAAGCCACCCCCACCCCCACCCCCCCCCCACCCCGCCCGCCGGCCACACACACACACACACACACTACAACAGGTTAGCGAGCGGCCACCTGCTCCCACGCCACTCACAGCCTCCTAACCAGCGCACACACACACACCTTATGATATGGAAGCTCTCAGAGATGGCTAATAGTAGTGTTTACACACAACATATAGAGCTTTCCAAATAGCCCCCCCACCCCCACCCCCCCCATCACAACAAACAGGCTCTCACACAAAGCAGCGCGAGGAGCTTTGATGGCCGGCCACATCAGAGCCATGTAAGTGCTGTCGAATTACACACACGGCACCTGAGTGCTCGGAACACGGACCCGCGGTGCCAGTACCTCCAGCTCCCACAGCCTCACCTCACAGGGGAAACAAGGGCCCCGACGACGCAGCGTGGACGTACGGTGCAGTACGGTGAGGCGATCGCCCCGGATCGACCCCCCGAGAGAGCCAGCCGGGTGTCGTGCCAGCCGCGTGCACCCTGACCCCCCCTTGCCTGTGAGCCCCCCCCCTCGTGGCTCCAGAACCGTCTACGACCTCTATCTCCAGATACCTGTTCGCACCGCACGGCTTCCGACTTTGTTCTGGCTCCTGGGTGCTCTTACGGCACCCAACCCCACCCCCCCCCACTCCCCACTCAAACTGGCATGGCTCAGACTATTGCTTTACACCTCCACATCATTTTCTTTCATCCTCCATCCAACTCCTCATCTCTTTATATCTCACTCCCCTCCCCCCCCTCTCCCTCTCTACCTTTCCCCATGGCCTGGCTCCTACTCCTGTTGCTGTAATCTCTGTGGATTAAGATGGTTTATTCATGACCATGCTGTGCGCGCGTGTTTGTGTGTGTGTGTGTGTACGTGCTCCGAGCGGGCCACTACAGTATGACAGCGGGCCAGCACAGTGACAGGAGACACCTTGGACTGTGACAGGCTGCCAGCTGTACACCATCCACCCCTTCTCCCGTCTCTCTCCCTACCCCCACTACCCCCCCCACCCCTCCCCCCCTGTCCTCTTTCCAGCGTTGCTCATCTATCTCTTCGCTCGCCGGTCTGCCACTTCCTCCCTTCCTTTCCCCCTGCATCAGTATTCACGGCGTCGCCCCGCCCCCCCGTCCCTCCCTCCCTGTCCTCCTTCTGAGGAGGTCTCTGCGCTTCCATCACCTTGACGCCTCCTTCCTCTCTCTCTCTCTCTCTCTCTCTCTCTCTCGGCAGGGTCGCGGTAAGTGGAGGGGGCTGCTGCCGTCCCTCCATTCATTTGACCGTCCGTCCGTCCGTCTGTCTTCCGGCCTCACTGTGATGTCACCTACCTTCTGACCGGTTAGCTCTGGCCCACCTGTCGCGGCGCACGCTGATCTCTAAATCCTCCCCCCCCCCTCCCTCCTCTTCCTCCTCCTCCCCTCTTCCCCCCTCCCTCCCTCCGTCCTCTGACCCTGTGACCCCCACGGGGGGGGAATTACTGCCGTCCCACAGACATAGTGGAGCGTTCTGCCGGGGGGTACTGTTTAAACCTCCATCCTCCTACGTAAACACACCCCCCCCCACACACACACACACACACACACACACACACACACAGACATACACACGCTGGGAGGGTAGTCCAGACGGCGCTACCCCAAGGGGAGTAAGCACTGAACCTGAATAATTCTCCAGATAAAATGTGTATATCAGCGATCAGTGTGTGTGTGTGTGTGTGTGTGTGTGTGTGTGTGAGCGGATGCATGCATGTGAATGCGTGATATACCGTGTTTGCGGCCATGCTGCGCTAAGGTCATCTGATTGATGTATACCCAACCACCAGCACGTGTATGTGTGTGTGTGTGTGTGTTTGTGTGCGCGTGTTTGCATGTGACAGATCAAGCTAAGCCGGCGTACTGTACGAGCGCGCCAGGCGAGGGGGGGGACGGGGGGGGGCAGAGAGAGGAGGCAGGAGGCCCTGGGATTAGACTCCCTGAGAGGGAACACAGACAAAGCACCGTCCTGGTCTACCTGGTCGTCCTGACCCCCGCGCTGCCCCCTTCGACGCAGCGAGACGTCCCCCCCCTGCGTGTGTCAAGGGGCCGGGCTTCAGACATGGAGAAGGGCACGGGGGTCCGGGGGTGAGTAGGAGGGCTGGTTGATTTGAATGGGTTTGTATGGCTCAAGGTGTGAGTCTCACTTGATGTGCATATGAGGACCCCACATGTGATGGGTCTTTGTTTTTGAGCTGGAAGCCGACCGGCGCAAGAGCGACCGGGGTTAAGGAAAGGACAGTGGACTCTCTATTCTGTGGTAGAGGTGGACTTGTTCTGGGGGGAATCTTTATCACAGATGGAATTCATCAAACATTCCCATTATGAATCTGAAACAGAGAATGAAGTGAAGGCCAGGCCAACCTCGTGTCTCCAGCTCGGCTACACACACACACACACACACACACACACACACACACACACACACACACGGAGACACACGCTCTCAAACACAAACACACACGGTCGTGGAAGAGAAAATTGAGAGCGCAGAGAGAAAGGACTGCAGATGTGAAGGGGGGGGGATCACAAAATCGGAGACAACAAACAAGGCCTGACGAGGCGAGCGTGTGTGTGCGTATGCGAGTGTGTGTGTGTGTGTGTGCGAGTGTGTGTGTGACATTTGCATCTCTGACTCCCCTGTAGCCCTCGTAGTGGCTGCGTCTCATCTGTATGTGCATACTGAGCGAGCCCAGGTGCCGTCTGCGGCGCAGAGGTCACAGCGGAAAGGGCGAGTGTTGAAATGAGTGGGCCCGCACTAGAGGACACACACACACACACACGAACACACACACACAGAGGGAAGAGAAGGCCAACCGTTTGGGTTATTCATTCACCTCCACCCAGGCAGAAGAAAGGGGGGCGGCGTGGGGGGGAGGGGGAGGGGAGTGAGGGAACGAAGGTGAAGAGAAAAACATGCACAACAACTGGCTTTCCCTTTGACTGGGCCGCTAGCCTGTGGTGTGGTGTGGCCCGGGCGTCTGGGCGCCGGTGTGGCCGTGCCGGAGGAGGGCGGGGGGCGACAGTGGCCCGCACAGCGCCTCCACACAGTGTCGTACATGAGGGGTCAGGAGGTCAGCCCGGAACCTTCCTTACCTTTGTCCCTCGGTGTGTGTGTGTGTCTGTGTGTATGTGTGTGTGTGTGTGTGTGTGTTAGAGGCCAGGGCTCGCAGGAGAGCATGTGTGTAGGTGTGTGAGTGAGTGTATGTATGAGTGTTTGTTTGTGTGTATATATGTTGGTGTGTATTTGTGTGTGTGTGTGTGTGTGTGTCTAACCTGCTGCAGCCACTCCAGGACACTCTTGCTGGCCTCCTGGTGCCAGACGTTGTGGACAGAGTCGGTCATGGCCACGGCACACACTTTGCTCTTCACCTGCGCCTCTCTCTGGATCATCTGACGGGAGACACACACACACACACACGAGCAAATTAATCTGAGAACAGTATAACATACTCTGCAAGTTTGAGTTTCAAGCCAGTCGTAGAGTATTCATCATCACGGTATCAGGCTGCATTTGACCATTTCAAATATATCAACGATCTGTGTTTGATTCATCAGGCCTGGCATATTGAAAAACAGTGGGGCTAGCCTACCCAACATGTGAACCCCAAGCATGACAGACTCGACTAAACGCTCGAAGCATTAGAAAAGGGGACGGTGGATAGTCAAGCGAGCAGAAGCCGTGCCTGGCCTGCAGGAGTGCGTCACAGACATCATCGCCCTCCAGCTCCGGGGGCCAGACAGCCCCGCCGCCATTCAGCCCCCGAGATGTGAGATCTACACTATGTCCTTGTCACGTCGGTGTAAAAGTCCTTGCTCCCCCCCACCCCCCCCCACGCTCAAAGTCCCATTCTAATATCCTCGCCTGCACACATGTCACACAAACGGGACCCCTCGGCGTCCGCCTATTCCCCCGCTGAATGACGACGGCCCGGAAAAAGAAAATGTGACACACAAAGGACTTGTTACCGCCGTACAATAGAGCCTGCGGACTGGCCCGGCGAGACCTGAGGGGGAGCTGGTCATCTTACACAGGTTCCCTTAAGATAAAACCAGGGGGAGAAAGACGAACAGCCGCGGCAACAATAGGTTAACAATCACTTACCGCATAGGCTGTGGCCAAACTGGGTTGTACATCAAAGTGACTGTTGGGCATTTGAATACATCCTCCCAGCCCGGTTCAATTAAAGGGGGGAGTGTATAGAGATAAATGGAATCTATTAAGGCGCTAAGAGCTAATACATCACAGCGCTGATAAGGCTTTCCTGGGATGCCTCTCCCCACCTCTGTGGAGAAGACAGGGTCGCTCTTTATACGGTCTTGGATAGACTTAAATACACACACACACACACCTTCACACACACACACCTTCACACAGACTCACACACTCACACACAGGCACACGCACACACTCCACAGGAAGCATACGAGCGCGGTTCGCAGCGAAGCACAGAAAAACACGCGCGCGGACATAGGCACACAACACAAACGCAATCTCTCTCTCCCCCCCCCTACCCCCTACCCCCCCCCCACCCCCCCAACCCCCCCTCACGCATGGTTGAAAAGCTTTTCCTCTGGCAGAGCGGGGCCCGTGGGAGCAGCAAAGTCAACCTTTTAAAACTGGAGGTGTCAGTCAAGGGCCTGGTTTTTTTTTCCCGTTTTTTTTTCGGGGCGCTCGCCAAAAGGGCCGAGTCCTTGAGTCTGGGCTTCTCAGGGAGAGCGGGGGAAAACAGGAGACGGCGGGCGGGCGGGGAACCACGGAAACGCTCGGCGCATGACTTTAACGACCCTCGGCAGCCCAGCGCTAGCGCGGCTCCGGGTTTTTCCCGTGGAGGGAGTGTCCGTTTGACCCCCCCCGAAAACCTGAAACGCAGTTGTGTGTTTACGATGGAAACAGCGTTCGGGGTTTACGGGTCACTACGCGCCGCGGGGACGGTATAAATCTACGCACAAACACGGGTTCGACTTGAAACCGATACTTTATACGTGGGACACTGAGGTCGGAATAAATATATATGGGGTGGAAAATAGATCCAGTGATGTTTGAGGGATAAAGTTTGTGTTGCACACGGGCTAGCCTTGGGAGCGGTAAGGGAAAGCGTTTGGGGGGGTGAAGGTTAGCATTGGGCTAGCATTAGCCAGACAGGTTCTCAAGCAGGCCTCGGGGCCGCCGTGGGATCCGCAGACAGAGCGGGGAGAGAGGGGAGGGAGAGGAGAGAGGGGAGGGAGAGAGAGGACAGCTGGGATCATCCATCTCCAGCAGTGGGGAGGAACATGTGGAAATACTTGTTGCGCTAAAACCAACAGGCAGATGTTTCGAGACGCTAGCCGTCTCTCCCGTGCCCTCTCCTCTTCCACTGGAGCATCTGGGCAGAGGCAGACAGACAGCGCTGGTGAGGCGGTGGGGAGAGAGGGAGAGAGGGGGGGGGGCGGGAGAGACAGAGAGGTGGAGGAGGAGAGCATCCGAAGACAGGTGAGGCAGCCGTACCGTCGAGCAATTCCATAAGAGAAGGGATATCAAAAAGGGAATTAACAAAGGTCATCCGCCTTTCTCTGTGCTTCTTGCTCTTTCCATCTCAAATGACATTGACCTGTTCTTGATTTCTTCCGATCCGTATCACACTGTATTGTTTTATGTTGGATTTCTGAGAGACACCTTAATGTGATCCTTATGACCACCAGAATTCCCCTGAAACTCTCCATAAAACAATGCAGGACTAACACGCTATGTCTGCCCCCACACACACACACATACAACCCCTGCCGACCCCCACAAACACCAACCTTCCCACCCCCACGTCTCCAACTCTCCTTGACCCCCTCACCGCAAAACACAGCGTTTAGCCGCATAAATCCGCCTCGCTGTCACCAAAAGACAGCTAATTGCGCGACTTCGGGGAAAACGGTATTTCCAGCTTGTGACGTAGAAGGGGAGGGGGAAGGGACATATTAATCGTGTTTATCTATTCGGATGAGGAGCGGGACGGCGGGTTCGAAGTAAAGGATGAGGCGGCGTTTAGCGGCGTGCTAAGCCCGGCGTCTCACGGAGATAAACACTTCCTCCGGTCCTCCGTCTCCCTATGACGCTCGCTCCGCTCCTCCGCTCGCCGTCTAAACACCGGCAATAATAAAGACAATTATTTAGGCCTTTGATAATTATGTGTCAAAAACAGACGAAGGCACTGGATAATTGGGTGAAAACTGAATGGTAATCCACAATGGAGTTCCCCTGGGGGGGGGAGAGCGGGGCCCAGTCAGGTCTGGAGGCTGAGGAGAGAGGAGAGAGAGAGAGAGAGAGAGAGAGAGAGAGAGAGAGAAAGAAGAGAGAGAGCAGGGATGAGAAGGAAAAAAAAACCCAGAAACGAGGCCTTTTAAGGGACCGCGTTTACCACCAAATGATCAACGAGGAACAACTACAATTACCGAGAGAGCGAGCGAGAGAGAGCGGGCGCTTGGCGGAGGCGGGGTCGAGGGGCACCCCGGGTGTGTGGAGGCACCGTTGCTCGGCGCCCGATGGAAGCCTAATGCGCCCAAACGCTTGCCAACAGACAGGGATAATCTGGGGCTACCCACTGAGCACTGAAGCGCTGCTTAAATATTTGATTGATTAACTGTCCAACCGCCGCCAGTAAGAGAGTGGACGGCATCGGAGCTCTAAGTGTGTACACACACACACTCACACACACAAACAAACACGCGCTCGCTATTCCCCCTTGCGCAAACACTCACATGCGACACACACACACACACACACAGCTTGTAGGGCTCTTCGGAGGCAGCCGTTGCCCAACCAAACATAAACCCTGACTTGTGTTGTGACAACCCCAAGGCATATCTGACATAAATCAATGAGGAGAACTGCAGACATTAGAGCCATAATCAAACAGTGGTGAGTTGATGATCCCGACACGGGCATCCAGGAAGCCACAGTAACAACAGAGGGACCGTGTGTGTGTGTGTGTGTGTGTGCGTGGCCGTGAGCGTGTGTCGGAAAGTGATAGCGGTCCAGTGACTAGGTCAGGAGGCCCTAGGTCAGCTTTCTAACCCCTCGTCGTCCACCCCCGCCGCGGCCTAGCTGTGAAAACACAGGGCAGCTGGCCCCCACGCTCCGACACCCTCCACAGGAAGAGACAACATGAGCGCTTCCCCCCCGCTTTGAAGCGCGGGCCCCCGGGGTCCCACAAGGTCCTGCCAGGTCCCTGGCATCCTTTGTCTTAGCGGCAGGAAGGAAACCCTCTCCAGCACGAGGCCACAGGGCCACTGGGGGCCAAGTGTGTGTGTGTAAAGAGAACGAGGTGCGCGTGTGTCGGGTGTGTGGTCCGTGTGTGTGTGTGGTGCGTGTGTACGACACACCAGGTACGTACACGCAGTCTAGAGAAGAGGAAGGGTCAGGTACACGCTGTGCAGTTTGTTGGCGTTTTATTTTGGAACCCCTGGCTCTCCGCTGAGTGAACTCTGGGGCTGGGCCGTGATTGGAGAGAGGGGGGGTGAGAGAGTGACCGGCAGAACGTCGCAACAACTTCCTCCTCCACTTCCTGTGACAGCGCCGGCCGCCACGTGCAGGGAGGGAGTGGTGTGTGTGTGTGTGTCACAGGACGACGTGAGTGACAGGTCCGGACGCCGGGCGCAGGGGAGGGGGGATGGGGGGGGTGGGGGGGGGGAGGAGGATCTCCACACGCACGTCAGTGGGGGCCGACAGGAAAAGGGGCCGGCAGGAAAAGCCCAGTAAATATTTACTGACACAGCAGAAGGCCAAAATGGCCGCCCCGGCTCCTGGAAACAAAAGGCAGGAGGACGGGGGAGGAGGACGGGGGAGGAGGAGGGGGGAGCGTCGTGCCAGGAAACCAGGCGGGCGGCCGGCGGGCTCATCGCCTCTCTGGTGCCCGGTGGAAAACAAGAGGAAGAAGAAGAAGGACGGGAAGGGAGGACAGGGGGGGGATGAGAGAGAGAGTGGGGCAGGGTGTTTGGGGGAGGGTTCGTAAACAATGGTGCGCGAGGAAACCACTGATCAGTGAAAACAATAGTATCGCTCGCCAGCGAGCGTGCTGCGGTGTGAGTGTGCAAAACGTGAGCGGGGGGGCACAAGCCTAAACGTGCGCCGGCGTCGGAGTCAAACACTGTCATCATCTTATCTTGATGTATTTGGCTCAACTAAACGAATCTCCCTATTCTATGATCTGGCCATGTCACATCCCACCCAACTCCCTAGGTCATGTCTTGGTTTCTGTGTGTGTACTCACCTCTCCTTATTTCAGTGTCTCCTACCCTGCCTGTGATTGACCTCCCCAGCCCTGACTGACAGCACCTGTTTTCAATCTAGCCCCAGTGTATTTAGCCCTTGTGTTTCAATGTGTCATTGCTAGTTTGTCTTTGTACCTCATGTCAGTGAGTCTAATGTGAGTCCACCACCTATCGTTATCACAGGCCAAGCTTCATCAAGGTTTCCATCAGTATGTGGATGTTTAGCTCGTGTTTGTCAAACAGTTCACAAACATAACAACCATTATAGATTGATTTACTGATTGTTTTGGGGGGTGATTTGATCAGTTCATGTAAAATGCATGCTCTTTATTGGTTGGTGAGACTCATGTTGATGGTGTGGCTTCCTCACTGTGCATATCTTTTCTAGACATGGTCGAATCTTCATATTGACTATTCTGATTCAATTAATTTCAAATTAACATCTGTGCAGGTGTGGCTACTGTACTGTGTATTTGATATTAAACTGTCTACAGTTTAATCAATTAGCAGATGCTCCACTTGTTTCATTAACTGAATCTACCACGGTCGAATAACTTCACTACCCCACTCTGAAAATCAACTTAGTACAAGGAAATTATAATCAAAATGACACTCACAATCAAATGTTTTTGACACCGTTAAAACAACTAGAACCCAATAGGCAAACACGAGTTCATCTACAACAATTAAAGAATAAAGTAGTGGAAAAAAAGAAAAGTTAAATTCAGCCTGGAAGCTAATTAAAGTCTTGTTTTAATGAGGATATATCTTAGTTAAGAAAAGCAGCTCAAGGTAGATTGCCTGCCTCTTCATCAGTCGTTTGATTGACTGTTCTGTATTACCGGCTCGGGTCTTCGGAGCAAAATGAGAAGTTATTTTAGCCCGGTGTGAATATTGACTGCGCCTCAATGTGTCTCTCACTCGTTTCTTTTTCTTCCTTTCCCGTCTTTTTTCCTTTGACTCTCTCGTCTCTCCCTCTCCCTGTCTCTTGTCTTTCATTGTCTAAGTACCCCCAGGCACAGCAGTAAAATAGAAACCTAACCTCAATATTTTCCCTCACAGTACTGGGACTTACTGCCCCATAAAATTCTCCTTCCCATGTGTCGGCTTGCACATTTCCTCCGTGAAATGTTCGTATAATTAAACTTTCTTAATGATTTATAAGATATAATAATAGCCGTGAGTATTTGGGAGCAGGTTAAAGTGACGCCCGGTGAGTGCGCGTGGGGATGACCCTGTTTTACCATGGTTACGGATGGGTGACTCCCGACTGGAGGAGAGGATGGGGGGAGCGACTCCAGAGGGGGGGAGGGAGGGAGGGGGGAGAGGCCTCAAGTGCCGTAACTCAGGGTGGTGGTGACACATGGGTGAACCCTGGCCCTCCTCTTCCCTGAGTGTCCATATCACCACACACACACACTCACACACACACACACACACAAACACACACTTGTGAAAACGGAGCTCTGGACTAAAACAAACAGGCATTAAAACAAACAAATGTTTCACAGAAATGGTGTTGATTGTAAAGGCTGTCTGCTCAGTGGGACATGCACATATCCAGAATGTACTGGAAATGCACCACAGACGCACGGAAACAGGCACTCTCTCTTCCCCTCCCTCTAACACACACACACACAGACACACACACACACACACAGACACACACACAGATGTTTGCTCTCTGCTGCCTCTCTCTCACGACGAGGCTGATATGATTGCCACTTAGGAAATCAGTGTGTTTTCACACCACTCTCCTCTCTGCCAAAGCTAATGTGTTAAATATCCATCCCGGCACCACCACAGTCCTGTCCATCTCCCACACAGCCCCCCGTACAGCCTGAGAACTCCCCCCCCCCACACACACACACACACACACACACACATTTACACCCACGTCTCTCTCACACACACCCCACACCTACACTTGGGCGACAGACTAAAACACGGGGACCCAGCCTCACGTTGGAGGTAGTAGACGTCTGTAGTAGACGTCTCAGACTGTGGGACTGGTAATCCTAAACTCGACATGTTATCGGTGGAACGGACTCGGAATAGAGACGGACAGGAGAGAGAGAAACAAAGAGTGAAAAATACCACACTGGCTGATCAGGTGTGTGTCCTGTGAGAGCCTGCATGTGTGTGTGTGATGCCTCCCCACTCCCCTCCTCCCCCCGGCTCTTGGAGTTGGATTCTCTGGGGAACCTGAAGCGTTTTGTTGAGACTTTCAGGGCCACTCGACCCACCTCTCGCAGCTCACGTGGAAAGAAGAACAAAAATAGAAAAAAAGAGCGAGAGAGGGGAGGTGAAAGAAGATGGCCGAGGAGGGACAGGGCGAGCGAAAGTGACAAAGAGACTGTCTCCCCCTTCAGTCATCAGAGCGCTGTTTCAGACTAACCACATCTCCCCCTCCCAAGGCTGCGGATGGGGGGGGGGTCCGTGGCCCCCCCGAAAAAACAGGCCCTGCGATCTCCTCTGTCCCCCAATGGGGGGACTGAGGGAGTGCACGAGAGGAAAAACTGAAATTAATGAAAAAATATATATATATCCATCTGAAATTAACTTGCTGTAGCCGGTAGCCATGTCTTAAGTGCCGTGAGAGACTAAATAAGTTGGTGAGAAGAGAGGACATTCTCAGTTAAATTAATGATTTAAATGATATTGTGCCGACACATACAAAACAAGGAATTGATGATGAGACCTGACTAATAATATGCTAAAAAGCAGATATAAATATAATTGTGTTAATTTGAAGGTTTTACACCTACCTTCTCATGTTTGACCCTTTTGAATACAACATGAAAGTGGTCTCTGCCGGTAAATGAAAGTGAAAGAAAAAATGAAACTTTGAAATGAAGAACCCCAAGCAGGCGATGACAAACACTATACTAGGAAAATATTTTAAGAAATATATTAAGAAACGTTATCACTCAAAGTAACTGTAGCAAAGTGTGCAACCATAAAACGAAATGTATTTAAAATACATCAATAATAGTAACAATAATAATAATTGTATTCTAATTATCTTTATACAATATTAATATTTAAAAAAAGTCCTATATTTTCATGATATTACATTTCCCTCACGTTCATTGGAATGAGCTTTTATTAGAAACTGGAGAAGGATGAAAGTATGCAGGACAAATGAACAGTATACTTTGTAGAAGGATGGCGTTCGGAACACACCACCGAGTGCCATCCAACTGCTTTTTCATCAGTGATGTTGTTGATTAAAACAAAAGCTCAAGTATAGAAAAAGAAGCATCAACCCAAACTATATTATTAATCTTATAGCAATTAAATCAAAGTGTTAGCGCCCGAAGCCATAAGGACCGTCAATTTCTGGAGAAAACGCCAAAGAAGATTACAGTTGCGTTTGTGGATTTCATGAACCCTTTTTTGATTAGTGAGTCAATTATTTCTCATTACTGAAGATGCTATTTCGGAAAAAGGACCTTGTCACTCAATCATGTAAAAAGTCCTCTAAAAGCTTGAATAAACCATTAAAGAGAAGGGGAGGCCTCATCCTGACCCTCTTTCCCCCTAAACTCTAGTTATAGTCAAATTACCTTTTTAACTACCAAACCTCTGTCAGGTCTTTGTCAGTCTATGGTAATGAGGCGCCTCCATGGAGTCCATTTGAAAAGAAAACAGTTTATTTATTAGTTCTATCTCCGACAAAGACATTAGCACAGTGCTAAAGGTAAGTTTTTGAATGTGGTGATTATCTTGTCATTTTTTCCGTGGGCTTGTTTGGTGAGTGTGTGAAAGTGTGTCCTTGTTTGAAAGTGTGTGCCTGTGTGTGTGTGTGTGTGTGTGTGTGTGTCTGCGTCTTACTCTTTTCAGAAGAGTGAAGGAACATTTCCACCGTTCCCTTTGTTCCGCGCTGGGTTTGACACCTCGGAACAATGCGACAGCCGCATCCACGCCGTCCCCGGGACTATATGTGCCAATTAACACCATCAGCGACATCTCATCATATGTCTCATTTCCATAGACTACATCTCCAATCAATAACTCAGCCAGTCTGAACCTACTCAAGAGAAGAGAGCACAAACACATGGAGAAAGTCATTTAGGACTAACTTCTATTCATGGCATGGGATGTATATCGGGTAGAGAGCCTTGCAGACGACAGCTGTATCAGGTATGGGGGGGGGAACTCTCCAAAGATGGCGGCCGACCAGCGGAGTGGAAACAAAAGCCCTGTGCTTTACCTCCCTCTTTTCCCCCTGATCCAGTGTCTCTGACATATCCCTTCTCTGGGCTCGGCTATCCGACCTGCCCCCGGCCCCCCCTGGCCCCTGGCCCTGAGCAGGGACCCCGGTCGGCGGCGCTAGCCCCGGGGCTAACAGCGCCTCTCTTTCAGCAGGCTAATGACACGGCGTCCTGAACTCTGTGGCGGCGTCCAGCACCGCGCAGACACGCCGCGTCGCCCAGGGGACGGAGAGGTGACGTGGGCAGAGAGGGGGGCCCTGTCACCGAGAGGGGCCTCCGAGGGCCCGGAGGTGAGACGGAGACGCCGCTGTCTACCCCGGCTCCACCGTCCCGGCCCCCTTCATTAACCCCCACGAACCTCGCCGTCACCCCAAAGCGGCGCACGGCGCTCCACATCACCACCTCTGATAACCAGCACAACCCTGCTGCCAGCGGGGACGGGAAGGAACGAGCATCTCCAGGAAAAACAGGGGAGCGGCTTAACAAACACACACACACACACGCGGACACACACTCGCACGTCATCTAAAGTCAGACCTGCGATGGGATAGCAAGGTAACAAAGGACAGGCAGTGCCCCCTAGTGTTTTCATCAAAGAGACTAAATCAAGTAACCATCTCCTCAAGCAAAAAGTGTTAACAAAAAAAAATTGTGAAAAGAAAGGAAAAGCGAAGGGAAGGGAGGAGAGAAAGGGAGAGCGGGGAGGGAAGAGATTCGACTCACTGGGGATGTGACATCACATCTGAAAGGCTGGGGGGTGGGTGTAGTGTAGATGTGGAGGGGTCGGGGTGGTGGTGGTGTCATGCGGGTGGGCGGGCGGGAGTGGGGGATTAAAGATTTCTGACACAGCCAAGATGTTTTTAATGTTCCAGGCAGAGTGGGTCTGAGGAGAGGGAGAGAGGGGGAGAGAGAGAGAGAGAGAGAGACAGAGAGAGAGAGAGAGAGAGCAGAGAGACAGAGAGAGAGAGAGAGAGACAGAGAGGGAGAGAGAGACAGAGAGAGGGAGAGAGTGGGCAGGCGGAAGCAGGCCATGCATGAAAGCGGATGTCAGGCAGTCCAGAGGAATCGCAGACTGTGAAGGCTTCTAATAGGAAGACTGAATACATAAGGCAGAGAGAGAGACACAGAAGCTGAGTGTCTCGGCTTCAGCTGCTCGCTTTCTCCGTCTTTCTCTCCCTCTCTTCCAGGCGCACGCGGGCTTAGACGGCGTAAACATCCAAAAAGACCATATTACACGTACAATATCCAGGTTGACCTGACTTGCTTTACCCATTTGCCTTACACACTTCCATTACAATGTGCAAGTGCCTCTGTGAGTGTGTATGTGTGTGTGTGTGTGTGTGTGTGTATGTGTGTACAGAGTGTTTACGTCTCAGACGGCCCGCGTCACCACAGACTCCCACCGTGAAACGAGGCCTCCAGTTCCACACTCAGCTCTGAGCCAGCGATGACATCAAGGACCGCTCCATGCCAGGATCCACGGCCCTCTCTCTCTCTCTCTCTCTCAGTCTCTCTCTCTCACTCTCTATCTCTCTCTCTCTGTCTCTCTCTTTTCTCTTTTCCGCTCCTCCTTCATCCCTTCCGCCGCTGTTTCACAACCCCGCCGTATTTCACAGCACATAAAACCTTAAAATGGACATAAAACAGTTCATCTCTTTTCAGTGTCAGCTTTCCGGCTTCAAAAATTAAATCTGTTTTACCGCAGGTACATAACTAAAACATACCTCCTGGAATGAGGATAGTGGGAGGAGGGGGGGGGGAAACTGCCATAAAGACCTGCGACATGGCTCTCTGTTCGTACCGCAGGAGACGGTGTCAGATCTACAGAGATAGGCCGTACTGACAGGACTAAACAGCTCCACCCGTGTAGACAGACCCTGGACTAGGCTCTCTCTCTCTCTCTCTCTCTCTCTCTCTCCCTCTCCCTCTCCCTCTCCCTCTCTCTCTCCCTCCTCTCTCCTCCCTCTCTCCTTTTCTTCTCCTCTCCCTACCCCTCCCTCTCCCTCTCTCTCTCTCTCCCTCTCCCCCTCCCCGCACCCAACGTTACTCCAGAGCGTCGGGTGTCGAGATCGGAGGAGTGGATGGTTCCCGACTCGGCGTCGCTTGAACTTTGAAAGCGGGGAGTTGTGGAGAGGGGAAAGACAGATGCTTAAACCTCGACCTGGAGTTCACTGACATTTGCTCGGAGACCAAGAGGTCTGGCTTTCAGCCGCTCAACTTCCAGCCTGTCCTTTGTCAGAAGACGTTTGTCTTAATATTGACGCAAAACTTTCAAACAATGGGGGGGGAATAGGTTAGCATCTGTTGAACTCTCAGAATAACAGAATAACCAGCCACTTTGACTGGTGGAAGCTGCTGTCAAGTCAACTACAGTACCCATCAGGCTCTGCACTACGGCAGACAAGCAGCAGCTTCCATAACTGTAGTCCGAGTGACCACCGAGGGCGGATTTGGAGAGCGGAGGGAAACGAGAGAGGGGCAATCTGCAGACGGAACGGGGTAAAAAAGTAAAAACGAAGAGGGGCTTCACCTCCAAGGAGGAGAGGTGTGGGGTGGGGAGAGAGAGAGGAGAGGGGGAGGATGAGGGGCAGAGGGAGGAGAGAGACAAAGCAGGCTTAGCTCAGAGAGGAGAACAAAGAGAGATGCAGCATGGGAGTCTAGCCACCTCGGACGCCCGGGCCACTTGCACACACACACACACACACACACACACTGTGCTCTGTGCCGAGGTTTCGCACGTGTGTGTACGAGAACGGCTTGGGTGCAAGAAGCCATCCACGCCCTTGAGATTACCATGGTACCAAGGGTGACCCTCTGACACCTTGCTGAAGGTGCACAAAGAGGGGAAGAAGAGGGATTCCGGCTTTGTCTGCAGCGCCAGTGGCTGGAGTTCAATCTGGGAGGGAAAAGTGAGGGAAAAGAAGGGGCGAGAGAGGATGAGTCGGAAGGGGGGGAAAAGAGAGAGAGAGAGAGAGTAGCTGGGAGGCAGAGAGTGCTGATCCCACATTGTTGGTCGGTGAAAGAAAGCAAGAGAGGGGAAAAAGAAAGGCTATGGGAAAGACAGAACGAGAGAGAAAATCTCTTTCGGTCTCTGTGTCTCTCTCCGTCGGGGCCAGAGTTGAAAAAGAGGGTGAGGGGGGGGGTTGGGGAGAGGGAAGGGGCTGGGGGGGCTGGGTGTTCAGTTCGATTTTAGCTAGAAGCTCAGGACACTCAGGGACCCCGGCAGCAGAGCTGAGGCTCAAATGAAGGAAATGTGTGTGTGTGCGCGCGTGTGTCTGTGTGTGTCTGTGTGTTTTCAACGCACTCTGTTTCACCGCCTCGCACACGGGGAGAAGCAGAGGACATGGTGGAGCGAGGACGACGGAGACATTCTGCCTCTCTCTCAGCAGCGGCTGGGAGAGAGACAGAGAGAGAGAGAGAGAGAGGAGAGAGAGATGAGAGAGAGAGAGAGAGAGAGAGAGAGAGATAGAGAGAGAAGAGAGAGAGAGAGAGGAGACAAATAAACGAGATAGGAGAGAGGCGGGGCGAGGTGGTTGGTGAAGTGTTTTTTTGTGTTACAACCTCTTCCTCTCCTCATCCCCGCCAGGTCTGGGGAGCGTGAGCTGAACTCTGTGTAGCACTGTCTCCGGGAGAAAAAGAGAAAGAGAGAGAGAGAGAGAGGGCGAAAATAAAAAAATAAAGCAGTGATCAATGTGAGAAGACACGGGGCGCTCATGGACAGGCCAATCAATGGTAGAAAGAACCTTGCCCAGGGCCTTATGCAAATGCGGCCACGTTCTGTAACCTCCAGAGCGAACATGCGCATTAGATCAATGGGCCGGGCTCGCAGCTCACAGCTATATCATCCGCGGCCAGTAAATATGTAATGATGAATCCCTTAAGATTCGAGTGAACTCTTAAACTAGGTTGGTTCCCTTCACCGGACTGGATCTGGGGGGATGAGGAGCAAACAACAAAACAAACACACTGAGATGGTGGGAGGACGGGAGGGAGATGGGGTGAGTGTGAAGGCGAGAAACACTAGTCCTCTCCATGGCCATCAAGGATGGATAGATTTTCCTCCTTTTCAATGGGCGAACGAGAGGAGGAGAGCGAGCGCGCGCGAGTGCGCGGGATTATGAATAGTCACTCCGACAATACTTGCTTGAGACATAATGATTTTCAATTACGTCGCCATGGCAACGTCGGGGTTGGCGTTCGAGGAGGGGCGGAGGAAGGTAGCCGTGGCGACCCACCCTGAAGCCTCCTCCTCCTCCGACGTCACGTTAAGATGTGGATGAACGAGCCGTGGACAACACAGGATGCGTGTTGATAACCCCGACTCCACTCAGCCTGGTCTGAACACGTCGGGGTCTGGGAGACAGGAGGACGCTACATGCCAGAGACCGGGGACCAATCACCACGGAGCTCGTCTTCTCCAGGAAGTGCACTCTCATTGACCTGTTTTTTTCACCAAAGGAGGGGGGTGGTGGGGGACCTTGGGGGGATTGATGAAGGCAGATTTGATAACACGCGCACACACCACATCTGGGTTTCTGTGATCAATTTCATCCCGCAGCAAGGAGAGCTTGGAGAGACGGACGTACGCAACCACACACACACACGCACACACACACACACGCACATGCACACACACACACAAACACACCAACTAATACCCAATGTAGGCGTCCTTGTTAAATGGGTCCAGCCCCCTTTTCCTGAAGTATAAACAGCCATGGGCTGATTACTGCGTGCAGTGGTAAAGCAAGATAACAGCTGGAATGTGAGGGACAACAACCTCACAGACAGCTGGGGAGGGAAGACAGACACACACACACACACACACACACACACACACACACACACACACACAGACACACACACACACACACACACACAGACACACACACACACACACACACACACACCACACACACACACACTCAGACACACACACACCAACACACACACACACACACACACACACACAGACACAGACACAGACACACACCAACACAGAGCGGGACTTCATTCCATGGCTCAAGTTTGAGCGAGGAAGGGTGTGTGGCCCTCATGGTGAACTATCAGTTAGGGGGCCTGTGTCAGGAGCAGAAGGGGAGGTTACAGCCCCTCAGGATCAGAACCTCTCTTCCCCTCCACCCAGAGCAGGTACAGGATGGACCTTCCAGCCCACAGATCCAGACTCGTGCCCACGTCCCCGGTACACTCCCCGAGCGCCCTGCCCGGAGCCACGCCGCGGGGGGACAACCCAGACATCCAGTTCATAACCACGGTAACCCACGAGACGCAGACGTCGCGAGGGCGAGCGTCATCATCGCCGATCAGGAGGGAGCGAGTGTGGAACGCAGAACACCCGGGAGGGGGGGTGAGGGGAGGGGGGGGGTGGTCTAGTAACCAACGACGGCCCTTCAAAATATGGGGAGACAACAGAGGTGGGGAGAATGAGAGAGTGAAGAAGGGAAGTCTTTACAAAGGCCATTGTGACAATTCCTTTTCAGGCGGCAAAAAAAAACCTCCCGCTGTAATTTGGCACCACGTCATGTCTCTCTGCCATCACAATACCGGCTTGCAGCTTTGAAATGGACGGCAAATGAAGGCCATTTATACATAATCACGGCAGATAGGAGAATCCGCCCGCCGCCGCCGCCGCGTGTTGTGGTGAAGAAAGGCGCAAGGTCTATCGCTCCGGCAACCAGCTCTCGGTCGGAGCTTTGGAGCGAAGGAAAGGGAAGAGAAAAAAAAAGAAAAACACACAAACAAAACAAGCAAATCAATTCAAATCAAATGAGGTTCGTCGTCGTGACATTTAAACAGTTCAATTTGCATCCCTATGTAAAGGCTTCCTCGGATGCCAATTCACTCGAGGAAAAAAAAACCATCTACGTCTCAGCTCCTTAATGGAGCGACGAGACGAACCCTCCGTCGAGAGAGACGGTGTCCTCGAGCGGCGCGCCACGCCAGCGAGGAGGTAAGCGTGCGTCCAGACAAGCAGAGAGGGGACCGTCGCCTTACGAGACCGAGCGTCCATCTCGCGATACAGGGTGCAAGCACACACACACACACACACAGGACACACACACACACACTTGGGTTAACACACACACACACACACAGGGGCACACACACACTGGGGGGTACACACACACACTCGGGTCACACACACGGCGTCTGCGTGGTGGCTGTGCTGAGGGCTCGCTGTCCCGCTGTGCGGGCTGCCAGGCACGTTTGTCACGGTGGTCCTTTTGTTTCAGATCAAACGGAAGGGGTGGGCTCTGCATACGGCTCCACTAATTTCTGCCACTGTGCCCCCCACCATTTATCATCTCTTCACCCCCCCCTGCCCCCCTCTCTCTCCACCCCACAGCCCGGAGAACGCACACCTCTCCTCAGCTCTGCTCAGGACTCACTTCCCCAGGCTAAGGGGGGGCTGACGCAGGCCTCACTGCAGCCCGCCGGCGACAGAGAACCTTGATTTTTATTTCTTTGATTGAAGCAGGCGGTCTCTCTCTCCAGCCCCTACTCCGCCCGGGCTACAACCCCCCCGGCCGGGATCGCGGAACAAGGCAACTGGAGGAGGAGGAGGGCATTCTGGGGGATGTGTCTAGACTTCCTGGTGCTGTGATGACTCGTTGACAAATTGAAGTGATTTGGGTCGAGCGAGGCGCGAGGTGAGGCTACCTGGAAAGGAGAGCGAGAGCGCGGGAGACCAGCGTCTGATATAGTGTTCATAAGTGATGGCGATATCATGTTGTAAATATTGTAAGGAAGTGTCAGACAGATGGTGTTATGTGGGGGAGTGGGAGCAGAACAGACGATCGTTGGTGAGTGAAAGCAAAGAACGAACAAGAAAGAGGTGAGTCAGAAAGAGAGGATGAGACGGAAAGTGGGTGAGAGAGAGAGAGAGAGAGAGAGAGAGAGAGAGAGAGAGAGTGGAGGAGACGGGGGAGAGCAGAAACACAGTCTCCCTGCCGATCTGCAGCGAGAGAGCTCGCCGCTCGGGCCCCCCGGCGTTGCCACGGCACCGCGGACCCCAGAAGGTTCCGCCGGTGCCAGTCCTGGACGGTGGCAGGGTTCAGAGTCCCTGGACGAGAGGGGCAGAGCTGGCACCGCGACTGCCCTCGGGGGTCCCCCCTTCGGAGCCTCTCTGAAGGGGGCCGGGACAGGGGGACGGAGGAGGGCAGGAGAGAGAGGATGGGGCCAGGGTTGAACCACAGCTATATCAATGTAGAGAGGAAGCAGGGGGGGGAATCACGTCAGTCTGGAACACAGACACAGCAACACCTGCGTTATGGGTCAGCCCCCCCACCCCCTGTTCTAAATACATCACATGCGGTGGACGTGGACGTATGCGCTGTGTATGCTAAAGTGCGTATGCTACAGCCACATAGGATCTGTGTGAACTGCCAGGGCAGGGAGCACCCACACATTTGCGTATCTGGAGACAGATGCCTTCTTACATAAGGCCTTATATAATGCCGCCCGTCCTATCCAATAACCCTGCTCCTTTTTCACTGCGAGAGCGGGGAGGTTACCACGGGTTAGACACGACTCCATCCCCCCCTCACCCCTGGCAACAGGGGAAGATGAAAAGGCAAGTGGTGCAAAGGGGCAGGCCTCGCTTTCCCTCTCTCCCACCGTCCCTCTCCTCTCCCTCCTCTCCCTCTCCTTCTCTCTCTTCCTCACCCCCTCTCTCCGATTCCCATATTCCCTTTTATCCCTGCTCTCTCCATACCTCTCTCTCTCTCTCGCACCATGTCCGTGCGTTTCTGTCTCTTTTCTCGTTGGTAGTTTGTTGTCCGTTTCCTAGTAAAGGTTAGGATGGGGTAGACACAGACACAGGAGCACCAACGAGGAGAGCCGACAGGGTGTCTGCTAGACGGGGGATCGACGCTCTCCCACCCTTTGTCTCAGGACAGGCAGCTATTGGAATCACATCACAGAGAAGCTCTATGTATGCCCTAACATCACCTTCCAGGACAATAATGTAGGTCGGGAGGGGGGGGACCGGGGGGGGAGGGAGAGAGAGAGAAGAGAGAGAGAGAGAGAGAGACGAGAGAGGAGAGAGAGAGAGAGAGAGAGAGAGCAGAGAGAGAGCGAGAGAGAGGAGACGAGAGAGAGAGAGAGAGAGAGAGAAGAGAGAGGGAGGGAAGGCTGGTATTCACTCCGACAGAGAACCCTCCTCCCTGCAGCAATCCTCTCTCATTCAAAGGCCTTTAGCTGCTCTTTGATGTAACTATAATTAGTCTGTATACACTATGAAGTGTTTTAAAAGAAATCAAATTGCAATGGAACATTGGAGCACCCTGAACGGGGGTCTACACGGCTGGAGCGAGGGGAAGCGCGGGAGAAATTAATCGCGGGTCTTTTGATGTGCTTGATCAGAAACATGTTTATTAAGGGCAGAGCGGAGGCGTAATTAACCCCGCAGTCGGCCTGCCTTCTGTGGGTCCGCTCGCGTGTCAAACGGGCTGTCCCGCCACGCTCCCACATCCCCACACACACACACACACACACACACCACCACCCCCCTTTCACATCCCCCTGGAACACTTTCCCCTCAATTAGGTGCACTTCCATGTGTGTGTATGTATGTGTGTTTTGTGTTTCTAAAGACTCGTTACAATATCTGTGTGTGTCGATACGGTACATGGTATATGGTGTGACGTGCTTGTTTGATTGAGTCCAGTGTGTTCCTCCAGGGTGGTATACCCACAAGGCCATGCTCAAACAGACCCTGAACCATGAGCTCCCTGAGGCAGGGGCAGTGGTGCTGCCTCCCGTGGGGGAGGGGGGGGTCCTCCCACCTGCCTGCCAACCCCCCCCAGGCCACGAAAGGGAAGGTAGACGCCGGACCTGTCAGGGGTAGCCTGAGGTGGGGAGAGGGGGGGAGCATCTCCATGGCCAGCTGACCCCTACGCCCCTGGGGGTCAGGAGGAGTGAAACCCTGTCCTGTGGTGTGTGGGTTTGTGTGTGTGTGTGTGTGTGTGTGTGTGTTGTCATGGGTGACAGGGACGAGGTAGGGGCCCAAGGGACAGTCAACAGTGACATGTGCGGAAGTTAACTTTCCCACAGACATACACTGTCACACTCTGTACAGACACACACTGTGCAGACACACACTGTACAGACACACTCTGTACAGACACACACTGTACAGACACACTCTGTACAGACACACACACACCCCCTCTCTTGTTTTCCCCCTGGGGCTGCCTTTCATGCATATATCTGCAGTTCTGCACATGTGTATATCAAATGATGAGGTATCACATTGCAAGGACATAAAAGGGCTTCCAAGATGCTGAGATATATACAGTACAGAAAGAGAGGGAGTGTGTGATGAAGAAAGGACCACGGCATCGTCCACACACACACACACACCCACACACACACACACACACACACACACACACACACACACACACCCACCCACACCCAGCGAGAGCCCAGGAGAGAAAGGCTGTCATGGACAAAACACTGCATGAATATTTAATTTAAATTTAAAATGACAAAACACAAAACAAAACAAAAAAGAGAGTAGGTATCAGGAAAGAGAAGAGATATTCCTGGAACCTCCAGGGGGGCGAGTGCCCACCCTGAATCTCCCACCACACCTCGCCTCCCCCTCCTCTCCCCCTCCTCTCTCTCCCCCGCCCCTTCACTAAAGAAGAGGGATGTTCTAAATAATTTGGGTTCATGGAGAGTCTACCAGTAAATCTGACAGATGTAAGAGCCACCAACAGCCGGCTCCTTTAGCGGCCATCACACCACCGAGCCGCGTGCGCTAGTCTGGTGCTAGCATTCCTAGACCAGGCGTTAGCATTACTAGCCCGGAGCTAGCATACTTGTTTTGCTGCATGGCACTCCTGCTCTTGCGCACCTAGCAAAAGGCTAACATACCAAGCCCAGTGCTAGCATTGCTAATGACCGGCGGGCCAAACCGTTCTCAAAAGTCGTGTAGCTAGCTACCGAGCCAAGTATCAGTTTAGCTCGAGTAGCCCAGTGCTAGCATAGGGTCAAGCACTAGCAAACTTCACCTAGCGCGATGGCAGCTACCTATAGTATGTGAAGTGGGTTGGTCTCATGGCTACACACATAACCAAAGGGGAAAGTGAGCGAGATGATCGATACCGAGGCCAGAATTGAAGAGCAGATCGGATACCAAGCAACGTAGGCTACCGCACAGAGACAGAACAGGGACGCTTGGGAGAGGGAAGCCAACTTCAGCGCGGGGGGACGACCGTTTCCGCGCGGATTCAATCAATCCTCCTCTCCCCTCTCCCTTCAAGCCTCTTCGAAAACACACTCCACTGTCCTCTCTCTGCCCCCCCACCCCCTCCCCGCACCTCCCTCGCACCCCTCTCCTTCCCTCTCCCAGGGCCCAGAGTTTTGCCCGCGCTGCAGTCTGCCTCAGTCTGGCTTCCCCTCCGCATGCGCATGTGTCGTCCTCCCTCTCTCTTCCTGTTCTTGGTGTGCGTGGAGGAAGTGGAGAGGAGCGCCCCGGGACAGGGGCCGACCGGATTGTTGACAGAAGCAGCGTTTTTCTCAAAGAAACTATTTATTTTTAATACCCCCCCCCCTTCCCCCCCCCACCACTACGCCCCCATACCCACACAATGCACATGCTATCACGCATGCTGTCTGTTCCGTCCCAGTGGTGGAGGCTACTACTGGGGTAGGGGAGGGTGTGTGAGTGTGTGTGTGTGTGTGTGTGTGTGGGGGGGGTGAAAAGGGGTGCTGGAGTTGGGGCGTCCTGCGAGAGAGAGACCCGAGGGGAGGGGGGGTTTAAAGCACTCACCAGCTCGACGAACGCCAGGCCTCCGTAGCTGTGTGCCATGATGAAAACGTTCTTGGCGGCGGCTTTGGACACAAAGTGGTCCCACACGTACAAGACGTGGTCCTCCTGGGAAGAGTTTTCCTGTAACACAAGCGAGGGCCCTTTAATGTTCCCCGTGTAAACAAACCCACCAGAAGACAGTCAACAAAACTGCGAGGCGAGAACGATGTTTGAGGGGGTGTTGTAAGAGGGAAGAACGCCGGGGAAAATGTTGTCAACAGCCGACTCTTCAACTCTGAAAAAGTGAGAAAAGAGGTAAGGCAGCTCCAGTTACTGCTGCCTCTGGGTGTTTCACATGCATTATACAGAAGAGGAAACAACAGTTGAGGATTCAGCCAGTGGCCAGCGGTCTCTCTTCTAAACCCTGCTCGCCGGATCAATACGTCCTGCATATTGCAAATGCCTTAAATGTAAAACTCGATAGGCTTCGTGACGTAACGTTTAAATCTTAATTTGTACCCCATCGGCGGATCGATCCTGCATCTATAACAGAGGTAACAGTGTAATGGGCTAACACAGTGGAAGGTCGGGGGAGGGAAACACACACACACACACACACCACACACCACACACTCACAAAGGCCTGTTTAATTAACCACCACTACACACACTACACACACACTACCTCTCCGGGCTGTAAAGAACAATAGTGAAACTAAAGGGCATCCATTAATGAACTTGCAACATTGATTCCGGGCTTTCATTTTCGAATAAATACGTCAGGAGAGGAGCAAACAACATGCAATTCGAATACGATGTGTACGGCCGCTTTTTCAGACGCGCAGACAGACGGAGCGGGCGGGGAGGCCGACAGACAGGCAGACAGACAGGCAGGCAGATAGACAACGCAGAGAGACAGATAACACAGACGGAGACTCGCTCAGTCCGTCCACATGAACACGCCCACATGGGTGTGCGTGCTAATGGCCCATTACTAACCCCGATTGTTTGTGCCATGCAACATCACCACTCAGCGGGCCTCATAATTGATTCCCGGATAAATGCCCTCACTGTCAATTGGTGAATCCACTCCACAGCCATTTCAGAGCAAACACAGTCAACTGCAGAGCCGTATCCGACCACCTCACAGGGGTACCAAACCGTAAAGAACTCCCGTTTCATCTATCGGATTTGTTATGCTCATTTGGACTTCCACTCAGACTGTCTTTGGTGGAAGCGCAGTGAGTTATTAAACTGCACAGGGTAATGCAAATGTGTATGTGCCCATCCTTATTGTGTGTGTGTGTGTGTGTGTGTGTGTGGAGATGCATATCGACCTGTCACTGTGTTTATCTTGACTGCTGCATTATGAGGTAGCGTGGCGTGGTAGGAATGGCTATGGTCTCCCAGCTCCAGACTGATGCAACAGCGGGTAACGCCGCCCCCTGCCCTGCCCCGCTCACCCCGGGGGGGGGAGGAGGGGAGGAAGGGGAGAGGACAGGAGGAGGAGAAGAGGACAGGAAAGGGGAGGGAGGAGAGGTGTCTGTCTGAAGGCCTGTGGCAACAAAGTCCTTTTAAGTCCTCCCCCGCTACATCACCGAAGCCCAGTTGCATAACCTCCCTCCTCCGCGCTCCACCCTCCGCCCCTCTACTTGTCCTCATCCTGGACCCTGGACGGGGCGAGGCAGCCTGGACACGGGGGTTCACAGAACCTGGGCACAGGGGTTCAAACCATGCGGACACTGGTTTGACACAGGATGTTCACAGCCTGGACAGGAAGTAGAATCATAATGGCGGCGAGGAGGATCTTTGGAGAAGTCCACCACTATCACCAAGGGAGATGTCTACACACACACACACACACACCACACACACACACACACTCCAATAAAACGACGCATTACCATACGTATATTAGGAAAAACACCCACGCACGCACGCACACACACGCGCAGCACCACCCGGTCCCCACCCCCTCCATGATTGACTACCTGGCCTGATAGCGTGGTGAATTATCTAAACAGCATTTGCATATTTGTGTAATTATTTCCCGGGGTTAATTAGCTCCAGCGAAGCAGGCTGCCCTCGGAGACCAGCTTCCTGTGACAGCTCCGCCCGACGCCTTTTATATATTTTATTCCCTTTATTTATTTATATCCAACCATGTTTTATCCCCCCACATTGTGTCTGGTGTGTGTGTGTGTGTGTGTGTGTGGTGAGCAGACTAGAGTCCCCGATGCTCACCTGTTGCCAGTTTCCTAAAGCCATGACTGTCAGGGAGGCTGGTGAGAAAGGGAGGGTTGGGTGTGTGTGTGTGTGTGTGTGTGTGTACAGCACGTAACTCGGAGGTAGGAACAGTAAAGTCGTAGCTCGGAGGAGGAGAGGAGAGTGTGCGGTTGAGGCTCACAGCCAGACGGCGTGCAGAGTGATGTCTGACAGATCCTCTCTGCTGTGCCAGTAATCACTGAGGGACTATCAACACATATATAATATATACTGTATACACATTCATACTTCTCTTTACTTTCCTCTCTCAAAGTAGACACGCGCGCACACACACACACACACACACACACACACACACACACTCACACAGCGTGTTGTTGTGTGTTTAGTGTCAGTCAGAAACACTTCTCGTCTCCCGGCCAGTCATGATGCAGACAGCTCACCACACACATCCTACTAATTACCGGAAACACACACCCAAGGAATAGACTGTTCACCTGACAGATGTGATGTGTGTTTGAGGTAGCGGTGGAAGGGAGAAACAGCAAGCACAGACACACACACACACACAGACACACACACACACACACACACACACACACACACACACACACACACACACACAGACACACACACACAACACACACACAGACACACACAGACACACACACACCACACACACATACACACAGACACACACACACACACAGACACACACACACACACACACACACACACACACACAGACACACACACACACACAGACACACACACACACACACACACACAGAGACGCACAGACACGTACAGCGTGACGTCAGCACAGGATAACCGGGGTCAGCAGACAAGCCTTTGAACTGTCTGCTTTCCTCAATTTAGTGAGAGACAGGCGGACACCACAGCGCTGTTTCCCTCTCCTTATCCACTGCTTCCATACTCCCTCCTTCACACACACACACACACACACACACAGACAGCCCCCCAGCCCCCTCCCAGTTCCTGTGCGGTGTTTATATCCCATAATAAGGAGCAGGGAGAGGACCGCAGCGCGGCCAGGAAAACAGCACTAAAGCCAAGACAAACGCTGTCCCACCAACACAGGAAACAATGCATCTAACGGCATCAACACACTCTGACAAACAAGCTCTCCGGGCTCCTCTCTCTCCCCGCGTCCGGCTGTCTCTCCCTTTGTCTCTTTATCTTTCGGCCTCTCCCCTCTGTCTCTGCTGAGAAAGCAAAGATGGGGACCGGGGAGAGTTGGGTGGAGGAGGAGGAGTGGGAGAGAGTTGGGTGGAGGAGGAGGAGTGGGAGAGAGTTGGGGTGGAGGAGGAGGAGTGGGAGAGAGTTGGGTGGAGGAGGAGGAGTGGGAGAGAGTTGGGTGGAGGAGGAGGAGTGGGGGATATTTGTGGGGAAATTGAGGCGGAAGAGGAGAAGAGCATGTAGTGAAGGAGGAGGAGAGCAGATTTCAAGTACAAAAAAAGTACAGAAAAGTCCTGTGCAGCCCCGAGGGTCCGAAATCCACAGAGGTCTCACATTGGGAATATGTGGACTCCAGGTGGTCTAAACACGCACGCTCCATCCACGGCCTGCGGGGTTAGCCCACTCTCTCCCAGGCCACACACTGGGCGAGCACACCTGGCGCCCCCCCGGCTGATTACCATATGTAATAGCTCTCAATCAGCAGGAAACAAGGATTGTTTTCATTCGGAGGAATGATTAGATATTAATCTGACGGCGTAGGTAATTACATGTTTGGTATTAACACCAGTTATTAGCATGTGGGCCTCCTCCACGCCTGTTTGCTATTGAATTCTAATCAACGTCTAAGACGTGCCCTCTTCTCTCTCTCTCTCTCTCTCTCTCTCTCTCTCTCTCTCTCCCTCTGTCCCTGTTTTCCTTCCAGACAGAGAGAGAGAGAGAGAGAGAGAGACAGAGAGCTGGAGGAAGTTTGGAGGATGCAGAGAGTCTGTGGAGAGGGGATAAGACAAGCTTCAAATTAGCAGCGGAGATAGAGGGGGAAAAAATATGATGACGGCATTGTGGGTAATTAGCAGGTAGCACCTACAGACTTGAAGTGGGAATATAATGATGTGAGAAAAGAGAGAGAGAGAGAGAGAGTGGAGTAGGCTGCACAGGTAAGGAAGAAAGCCCTGAAGGCAGGCAGGCTGGCACAGACGGAGATGAAGGGAGGAAGGTGTGTGTGTGTGGGGAGGGGGGTGCGCATTCGTGTGCCGGGGAGGTCGTTTTTTTTAAAGGTATGAGGGGAAAAAAAACTCCCATCGACTTCCAGAAGCCTAACAGAGAGACGAGGTGAGGGCTCTGTGTGGGAGCGCGACCTTGGAGGGGTCAAGCTAATCTGACAATATTTGCTAGGGCATTGTTTCAAATCAATAACTCATTAACAAAGTACAAAGGAAGTCCTTTTGGTGTTTTTTTCCCCTGCAGTCTATCGGAAGGGAGAGTGGCTCCAGGCCGGGGCCAGACGAGGGAAAGGTCACCCCGTGTGACATCTTCGCCAGCCTCTCCGCAGCCAAGAGGAATTGTCAGCCGAAATTACGCCGGGGTTCATTAATTGACGAGAGGGTAGGAGAAGAGGGGAGCGAGGGCGCCCGTAGACAAGTCGGCGTTTTGTTCACGGCTGACCTGGAGTTGTGCTGGGGGGGGGGTGGGAGGGTGTGAGGGAGGGGTGTGTGTGTGTGTGTGTGGGGGGGGGGACAGGATGGATGCTTTTGATGGTTGACCTGACTGGAAGATTGGGAGCAGAGGATGTGAGGCTGCGGCGCCGTGTCTGTGGGGCGGGCGGGGGACACGCGCCGATGCACTCGCGCACACGCTCACACTACACACACACACACAGACACTCTCACACACACACTGTCCCGCTCCCTCTACATCCCAGTGCAGGTGAGGTGACCTCCATCCAGGTCAATGCCCTCTCCTCTGGCCAGGTTCACAGGTTAATCAACTTCCTCCCGGGCCCCTCCCTGTCCTTGGATTTGCTGAGCCTCCGGTCCGGGCAGCGGCAGGGGGTCACAGGTCAAATCAAGCCTGTCTGTATAATTGCCCCGGGGCAAACACAGAGGCGGAGGGGGTGAAGGTGACCAAGGGCACACACCGCAGACCTGCGGAGGAACACTGGAAGCAGGTGTAGGTGTGTGTGTGTGCGCGTCAGTGGGTCTATGGGTGTGTACGTACATATGCGTGTGCACGCGCCCATGTATATCCGAGGGGTTACGCGTCTTGTGAGTGTGTGTGGGTGTGTGTGTGTGTGTGTAGAACAGGATGTACTGAGGGGGGCATGGGGGAAACAGGAGATCTAAACACGAGAGTGGACAAGAGAGGCCTTAGACCCTGGGTGCTGGAGCAGGGCAGAGCACCAGGGCAGAGCACCAGGGCAGAGCACCAGGGCAGAGCACCAGGGCAGAGCACCAGGGCAGAGCACCAGGGCAGAGCACCAGGCAGAGCACCAGGGCAGAGCACCAGGGCAGAGCACCAGGGCAGAGCACCAGGGCAGAGCACCAGGGCAGAGCACCAGGGCAGAGCACCAGGGCAGAGCACCAGGGCAGAGCACCAGGGCAGAGCACCAGGGCAGAGCACCAGGGCAGAGCACCAGGGCAGAGCACCAGGGCAGAGCACCAGGGCAGAGCACCAGGGCAGAGCACCAGGGCAGAGCACCAGGGCAGAGCACCAGGGCAGAGCACCAGGGCAGAGCACCAGGGCAGAGCACCAGGGCAGAGCACCAGGGCAGAGCACCAGGGCAGAGCACCAGGGCAGAGCACCAGGGCAGAGCATCGCTAAATAATGGATGTCGACTCTCAGCCTCCACGCGAGTCCCAGAGTCTGGGACGAAGGGCAAACATGGTCCCGACAACTCCCAGCGACAGAATCTCATCGAGCACAGGGACTGGACACGCACAAAACACACACACACCTACCCACACACACCTACCCACACACACACACACACACACACACCATGTCTGTGAATGTTTGAGTCGGTTAATACAGTAAACGATATCATCTAACACGTCAAATAGGTCTAATATGGTACTACTAGAAACAATATCACTCTGGTATCCCCAGTACTAGAACATGTATGATAATGTCATATTGTACATTCATCTTTAGTTGAATGAATGAATGAATGAATGATCTTGAAATCTTGATCAAATTCCCGTCAGTCCAAAAGAGGCATTCAAAATAATATGAATACTAATTGCATATAATAAACCGTCAGAGAATAGAGTGTACGGGAGACGCACTAAAGACCGGGAAACTCACTGGATGGAAACAAGTCCACTGAGCTTGGAGTGCTCTAATATTTCCCCTATTATTACCAAAGAGAGAGAGAGAGACAGAGACAGAGAGAAAGACGGAGAGAGAGAAAGCCTTCACCCTCCTCAGGTCTGGAACAGAGAAATTGAACACTTAAAGAGTTGTACTGGTACTTGAGCGATGAATAAAGTGCCAGAGAAAGAAAAGAAAAACACTGGCTCGCAATCTGCTAAGAAAAAAGAGAGAGCGAACACCCTCCCTCCATCTCTCTCTCTCTCTCTCTGAACCGTTTCAGAAAATGCAACAATACGAAGCGCGGGGGGAGAGAGAAGAAGAAAAACGAGAGAGAAAAAAAGAGAGAAAAGTATTCCAGTCATTTACTAAAATAAGTGGTGCTTAAAGAAAGGCTCCGCTCGGGTTTTTTGTCCCCTTGCTCTTTTTCCAGAGGCCGCTGGCCTGATCCCAGGCAGTCAGCCTTGAGGGAAACCTTTGGAAGCTTCTTAAGCCATGAATGTGCCTTTTGTTCCTGCCATTCCTCCGCTTGGCTGACAGAAAATAGGTAACTGGATTAGTGCTAAAATTCAGAGTAAAGTGAACTCCCAAACTTCTATATGGCAAAGTGCTCAGAATTACCCCCGCCCAACGCCCACCCCTCCGCCCCCCCGCCGCCCTTCCCCTGTCCCCATCTCCTCTGCCTCCGTCCATCCCTCTGACCGTACCCCGCCCGCCGTCCTCCCTCTTTCCCTCCTTCCTCCGCCGACATCACTAAACATGGCCCAGTGGACTGTGATCTGGGGGAGAGGCGGGGGGGATTAGTCAAGGCTGAGAGGTTGCACACTATGAACCCCAGGGCTAAAAAGTACCAATCCTAAAAGCAGTTAAGAGCGTATTAATGTGTGTAAGGAAGCGTACTAATCAACTCAACTCTATCTGGGGCTTGGTGTCTGTGGGTGTGTGTGTGTGTGTGTGCGCAAGAGTGTTTATAGAGATGCCCGAGTGTGTGTTTGTGTGTGTGTGTGTGTGAACTTTTAAAGCTTCTCTATGTATACAGGCTGAGTTTGCATACGTAAGTGTGTGTGTGTGTGTGTGTTGGTGTGAGCGAGGGCGCTGTGGGGGACTGTGGGGCTGTGTGCAGGTGGTCCCGCTACTCTAACAGTGGGGGTAGAGGAGGGGGGCGGGCGGGGGGACCAAGGGGAAAGCCCGATGCTGTTAGAATAGATGAAAAAGCCCCAACTTAAGAAACTTGATTTGATCCCCCCCCCCACCCCGACTCAGAAAAGTGATGAAGAAAAGCGCCCACTGTGTATGTGTGTGTGTGTGTGCCTCAGGGTGTTTAGACATGGTAGTGTGTTTGTGTGTGTGCAGGCATGGCTGTGTGTGTGTGTGTGTGTGACAGCTTACTCGGGGGCGGGGGCCGGGACAGAGCGGGTGCAGTGGAGAGTGACGTGTCGGGAGGGAAGGGGGCGTGGACGATAGAGAGGGGAGGTCAAACACACTAACACCCCGCCCACTCTCGGGTCGAGGGGGTCACGGGGTCGGAGGGAGGGGTGCACCCCTCCATCCCGGACCTTTCATCCCTGCATCCTCCCCTCCGTCCCCCCCCCACCCCGCCCCTCAAACCCAGGCAGAGGAACGCACGGCAGAGGAACGCACGGCACCTGATCTGGCCCCCGGGAGACGGACGCCTCGTCGCTCAGGCGTCCAGAGGAAAACTACTTCCTTCTTTCACTTCTCTCCGTGTTCATCACGTTTCACTCCTTGTGATCGTCCCTGTCTGCAGAGCTAGCGCGTTTAGACAGTGAGCCGGGACACGTCCAGTCCCCTGGTGTGTGGTGTGTGTGGGTGAGTGTGTTGTGTGTGTGAGTGTGTGTGTGTGTGTGCCCTTGTCTCTGTGCATCTGGCCCTGTCCACCATCTATATTGCAGGCGGAGGGAGAGCGAGGCCCGAGCTAATGTCAGAGTGAATAATATTGCACGCTGCCCCAGCTGAATAGGGAAACCTTGGGCAGGACTGCACTAACGATCTCACGCTGCTAGCATTACAAAGTGCAAAAGGTTTCAGGGAGATGGGAGAGAAGAGGACAGAGAGAGAGAGAGAGAGAGAGAGAGAGAGAGAGAGAGAGAGAGAGAGAGAGACTCCTCATTACGTGATTTCAGCGTTCGTCCAGTTGAAATATTTATTAAGACATTAATATGGGCTCTTCCCCTTCATCTTCTGTCTGATCATTTGCTCACACAGCTCTATCTCCAAACAGCTAGCTCTCACTCACACACACACACACACACACGCCAGTACAAACACCGGCACAGACACACACAGACACACACATTTAGCATACTGCAGTGGCACAGTCAAAGGCATAAACTAGCAGCACTACAAAACCCACGGGGGTGCACTAGATCATGAGTGACCGGTGGATCTCTCAGACCTCCGTGTCTTCATGACATGAGCAGGCAGGGTGCGGAGCACACATGGGCGGCTCTCCTTCTCGCGTTAGCAGCCAGGGAGATATGTGGGCTAAAGTACACCTTTAAGACAGCGTAAGCTAATACCGCCGCTAATGAGCTCTTATTAGTGTGTGTGTGTGTGTGTGTGTAAAGGTACTGTCAGAGTGTGGGGGTGGGGGGGGTGGGCGCAGCGCTGACAGCTCACACACTGCCTGCTAGTCCCACAGCGACCACTACTGCTGTCAGAGACCAGAGTGACGTTTCTCACACACACACGCGCACGCACATACACACACACACTCTGTGTCACATACACACACTCCCTCTCTCTCTGTCACACGCTCACACTTTCACACCGGCACATGTATAAAACACACACATGGACACACGATCACACGAGCACACAGACACACACACTGTGCGCCGCCCCTCCCCCTCCCCCCAAAAGAAAGAAGGAAAAAGGTTTGCCGGGACTCCACCGCCGTCAACGGAATTGAGACAAAGAGCGTGATCATGGCTGGAACACACCTCGACCGACTTATCACTTATTCACCACGCGCCACGGCACCACCAGAGGAGGTGGCGTTTAGAGGAATGGTTAGACATTGTCTGGGAGAAACCCCTCCATCGAGCTGTGTGCGCTGGGAACGACCGGGGGGGCCCAGATCTCTTCCTTTGTTTAAACCTACGGGGGCACTGACACATAGGTGTGTTTGTGCGTGCGCGTCTGCGCGTGCGTGTGTAATTAGGTGGCGTACGGTCAGTGTAGCGTGATAAGAATGTGGCGGGTGTGTTTAGAGAGTGTGTGTTTGGGAGATAATAATCCCTGCGGTCAACAGAGTACGGGGCCAGAGCTACACTGACCAGCCCACCCTGACAGAGGGAGGAGGGAGGGGAGAGAGGGGGGGGGACGGAGCAGGAAGGAGAAATAGAGGGAGAGAGAGAATAGACTAGCCATGTGGTTAACAAACACAGTGAGAGCACACTGGAGCACGGCCAAACAGTCTGACCACACAAGAGCCCGTCTCTCTCTCGCCTTTCTTCCCTTCCCTCCCTCACACTCTCTCTTTCCCTCTTTCCCTCCCTCCCTCTCCCTCTCTCCATCCTGCCCTTTTTCCTTTGTCATTCTCTTCCCTCCTATCTCTCCCCCTACGCTTGCCCAGAACCCCCCCCCCTCCTCGCCGCCACACACACACACACACACACACACACTCTCCCTGGACTCCAAACTGTCTTTCCACCTCCTCCTTTTTGTTTTCATCCCTTGTTTAGCCCCTCCTCCCCCCATCTCCCTCCCCCTCCCTCTGACTCACGCGTATCGGGGTCTGCTCCGTGTCGGGCTCCTTCTGCGGGTTGCGGTACTTGTAGAAGTCCCTCCTCTTCTTGGCCTCCTTCTCGTCCTTCCGCTCCCTCTTCTCCGCCGGCTCGTCCGAGGCCTCGGGCGGGGGCGGCGGGGGCGACGGCGGGGAGGAGGAGGAGGAGGAGGAAGAGGCGGCGGCGGCGGCCATCTCCACCTCCGCAAAGTTCTCGTTGGGGTTGAGCACCATCACGCCGTAGCCTTCCTGGGAGGGCGAGAGAGACGGAGAGAGAGAGAGAGAGAGAGAGAGAGAGAGAGAGAGAGAGAGAGACAGAGAGAGAGAGATAGAGAGAAGAGAGAGAGAGAGAGAGACGTCATTAAACAGGAAGTCTCCCCCCAAGCAACAACAACAAACTAGGCTCTGCCCGAGTCTCCGTCAGGCACCGCCAGGCGAGTGTTACTGGCATGGTCTTCGAGCGTCCGATGTCCCCCAAATGTCACGGAGTTGGAGGTTCATCAGAAGTTAGAGCGGGGTTTTCTTAAGTGCATGACATCACTCAGACTCATGGAGGTATTAGCGCCACGGTTGGAATTCCGTGGCGGCCGTTTTTTTTTGGCCAATGGGCAGCGTTTAAGGAGTCCAAAGGTCATGTGCCACTTAATATCCCGGCCAATCGATCATCAGCGTCACTCTATGCCGAAGTTCGGGGCAGGCACATGCATGGTGTTTTAAAGTGTGTGTGTGTGTGTGTGTGAGAGAGAGAGAGTCAGATGTGTATGGGAGTTAAAGGTATATATATATTTTTTTTAACCATGTTTTTTTTTATTCAAGAAAGACCAGACAGTACAGAACCAAACAATCCCATCCCACCCACACCACCCACATACTGCCAACAAAGGTATAATGTATAATATCAAACTATACACAATTCATGACTGAGAAGTACAGGAGTACACGTATAAAAAAAAACACACAAATGTCAAAGTTTTCAAAGTCGCGGTACGTTCAAATGAAGGTCAAAAGAAGAGATAGAAAGTGAAATGTGAAAGATGGATGCTGGGGGGAAACATGTTGCTCAGAGTGCTCGGGGTCGCTGGACGTTTTCCCTCCAGTGACTTCTTCAACTTTGAAGCCGCTTTAATTAAGTGTGTTTATTATCCTAAGCACCCTGAAACTAAAGCAGGAAACGGATCGAATCCTGTTCCACTTTGGCTGCTCTTCACTCACACTCTCCCGTCATGTGGGTGCACGCGCACACACACACACACACACACACAGAGTTAACTGTCCTGCTTAGAAAGGGGTTTTGGAGACAAGAGTATGTGTTGGAAAGGCTCTGTCGCTCAGCGTTCTGCTCAAGTCACCGTCACACACCTCGTCTGCTCCAGACGCCACTTCTCCTGCCTCTTAATAAGTGTTAACACAATGTGTGTGTGTGTGTGTGTGTGTGTGTGTGTTCGTGTGTGTGTGTGTGTGTGTGTGAGGGTGTGCGTGCGGCCGTCTTTCTCCGCCCATCGCGACGTCAAACCTGTTCCACACCCGGACCCTTTAGCACCTGGAGTGTGTTGACAACAGCAAAATGACACTTTCACACGCGCGAAGATTATCAAATGATTCTCATTCTCACTCCGTCGCCGCGGCAACCCGGACAGAAGTCTCCTCCCAGCACAGGACTTTCAAAATAAACTTTGAGACTTCGACACATTCGACTCCCCAAAGTGCGTAGTTCATTCTAAACAAATACTTGATTGAATTAAGGGGTCATGCTATTTAGCTCTATTTTCATAATCAATACAATTAGTGCTTTAACAAAATATCTGACATCCCCAGAGTTCTAACACTTAAATGTCTAGACCTCAACAACTGTTCTACATTCCAAATCTATTACATGCAGCAAAGTACACCCCCGCTAGCGAGTCGTTCTGATACTTTTTAGGGAGAGACAAAATTTAATGGAATGTTTGAATTAATGGATGGGCACTCCAAAAAACTAAGAGGATGTTCAATTAAACAGAACTGATCAAATTAAAACTCTCTTCTGGCTCTTCTGTTCAATTTTCACTAACAAATAGAATATGTGTGTGTGTGTGTCACACACATGCCTTAAAAAGGACAAACTAAAACAAACATCGGATTAGCAAAATCCCATTTAAATAAAAAAGTATAATACAAAGTGCGCTAAACACTTAAACACACAATATCACAACACATATAGACGTCCTTCTTTTGTTTCACAGGGAAAACAAATATAATTTCCACCTTTTCTTTTTGCGTTTCATCTGGAAAAGATTCTCTCGTCGGACGAGTTTCATTGGCACCGAGTCATATTGTTGCTTAGCGATTGTGTGCGTTTGTGTGTGTGTGAGAGATTTGTGTGTGGTGTGTGTGTGTGTGTGTGTGTGTGGTGCAGCACCTGGGATGGGAGCGAGAGGTTTGTTCCCTCTTTTGGGCATGCAGATCTATAGAGAGTGAGAGGTAATGGGCTAGGGTCTATTAAGCAGCTCAGCTCAGCCCAGCCCAGCCCGGGGCTGTCTTTGTTGGCACTGACACCACACACACACACACACACACACACACAGTCTCACACTCTCACACACACACACACAGACACACACACGGATGGACGGACGGACGGAGGAGCGAAGAGAGATGAGCGGAGGAGCGAAAGAAAGAAAAAGAGAGCGAGAGAGAGAGAAGGAGAGAGAGAGAAGGAGAGAGAGAGAAGGAGAGAGAGATAGAGAGGGAGAGGAGCGGTCGGACACACCAACAACGTGCTCCGGCTTTGTGTCACTGCCCACTGGTGGCAGCCTGGAAAACTGACTGGTGAAAAGCGCCTGGTGAAAACCAAGAGGAAGGGACGGTGGGGGAGGAAGACAAGCCCCAGGGAGAGGCAGACGGCCGGGCGAGGAGCGAGCGAGGAGAGCCGAGAGAGAGAGAAGGCCACTAAAGGTTTGAGGAGAGACGGACGGGGGGTGGTGGGGGGAGAGGATGTCTGAAACGAGCTTCCTGTCAGGCGCTGGGTCCACTTCTGTTCTTCAAACACAGGTTCACGAGGCTAAGGCTCTAATGGCTTCCCAGCACCGGCCCCACCGCGCTAACGCTAACCCCGTCTGGCCCGTCGCCCTAGCCTCTCCCACTCGAAGCGCTGACCCCTTCTGCTGCCCACTCACCCGGAGGAGGGGCGTGGAAGGGCACGGCGTCCTAACGCCCCCGCTCTGCCGCGGCGAGGCCACGGGATCGCCGCCGCGTCGGAAACCGTCATTTACCTCGACGGAGGGGTCTCGTCGGTGTCAGACACGCGTCAGTCCCCCCCCCCGTGCCTCAGAGTCTCCCCTCCTTTGTCTGCTCGACAACACGGAGCTGACAATGACGGGGACAAACTCGACGGCTGAACGGAGACACGGGAGAAACGCACATCAAGGACGACGGAGACATTTATTTGTATCCATTTGTAGTTTATAATGCAGCACTATTCACAGCTTTTGTGGGACGATTTGCGCTATTATTACGATTACCGTATCTATTCCGACGATGAAAGTATGGCTATTATTAACACATTTCTCGACATTATGAACGTAATAGTCCTCGACTCATACTTGTTTTCATTATTATCGGTACGAAACGATCAGACGACAATCGTGGGTATTTCGGTGGCTTTTAAAAGGGTATGTGCACCAAGTCTGTGATGTCAGCTTTGTGGAAGCTGTCCATCGGATGATCTGGCATCTGCCTGTCAGCTGAGCTGCAGTCCCACGCCCCAGCTTTGTTTGCATAGGGCCGCCGGTGCTTTGGGTCAGTGTGGCTTTATGCTGCGGCCCTATACAGGTTAAGTATCTCCCACATACACAAACACACAGTGCCAGCCTTGGGTCAGCCCTGTCTTTATCCCCCGGGGGCTTTCATACCGGCTGAGTGTCTCTCGCACACACGTCGCTACTGCCGGCTGGGTCAGGCGAGGCTTTATGCTGCGCAGGCTAAGTCCCTTCCCATGCCCCCTCCGTGCCCCTGTGCCACCGCCACACTGAGCCCCCCGGCCCTGAGGGCCAGCGGTCAGAGGGGTCACCCAGACCCCCCTCCGAGGGGGCCACGCCCCCGTCACCCCCGCTCCGGACGCTGTTTAGCGCTCTTTTGTCTGGCCTGTCGGAGACCAGCAGACTCCCCTCAGATATCACAACAATGGCCGCCGCTAAGGATGCCTCTTTTCTCTCTCTCTCTCTCTTTCTTGTTCTTTCTTCTCTCTCGCTCTCTCTGTCTCTCTCCCCGTCTTCATCCATCGCAGCCCTCGGTCGTCCCCCCCTCTCTCCCTCGGTTACCTCGCATCGTTACCAAGCCCCCGACGTGTCGAAAATACTGCCAGACGGTCTCCTCTCGTTCGATCGGAGAGGGGGGTGGTCGCGCGTCTTCGGCGGACGTCGGCGTTCCCGCGAAAACAAGTCTGACCCGAGAACACGGCGCACACACCCCGCCTCGTCACTGTGCTTTGATGAAGCCTGCAGCGTCCACACGGGGCGGATATCTCTAGATGTGTCCGTAATGGTTATAACCCCCTCCCACCATCTCAGCCACCCCTTAAACACGGCTCCTCGCATCTTCCCCTCTCCCCCGTAATGAAATGAAATGTGTCTAATGTGCGGGAGTGGGGCGAGGCGTGGGTCGCGGGCCGCGTTTCATCTGTGCGTGCGGAGCCCGGCGAGGCGGCTTTGATCTGAGAGGCTCTCATGCAGCGCGCCGGGGCTCTGGGCGCCGCCGAGGGGACGCCACTTGACAGGTACAAAGCGCGGCTGATAGTGGTCACACAGGGCGCATTCAGGAAGACGAGGGGATGGACGCATGTGTGTATGGAAGTGTGTGTGTGTGTGTGTGCTCGCACGCAAATTAGCCGTGTGGACGGTGCGCGCTGTTGGATGAAAGGTCGGTTTACGGCGGGTTTTTTGCGTGGAGCGTGGGCTTGTTCGTCTGAGACGCGTGCACGCTCGCAAACACTGTGTCTTTTCCTTATTTTTCAGTGTGTCCATGTGTGTGTCGGTGTGTGTGTCTTACACTTGCTCTCGCTCTTTGTTGGCAGCTTCAGTCTGTGTAGCCGGTCGCTCCAGTGTTCGTATCAGGGGCAGCTGACGCTCTCAACACCCCGCGCCCCACTTCCTCCTTTCTCTCCCAGCCCTCTCCGTGATTGGCTGTCGAGACTTGACAGGCAGGGGGCAAAGGGGCAACCAGACGGATTCAACCAATCAGCGCGGTAGGGGAGGGGGCGGAGGCGGCGACGCGCTGGAGGCTAGAGCGGGGAGGGGTGTGAGATGCGAACGAGGCATGATGGCCGACTGAGAAAGCAGAGGAAGTAGCGACTGTGGGGAGACGAGTGCCTGGAACGAAGCTCGCTCGCCCGCGCAGGCCGCTCTCCCGTTACCTTGGCGCGTTTCTCAGACTACGCACAAGCCTCTATGCTGTGACGACAGCTCGCTAACTATGCATAAGCACATTTCAGGAGGTATCAAATGACTGAATTAAAACATAGATATCAGATCCCACCACCCCATAAATAATTTATTAAATAAAAAACAAATAAACAAATTCCAAGGAAGCGGACAGAGAACCCTGTGTAAAACAGGAGTGCACTGGAGGAGAGAAAGAGGAGGAGAGATAGAGACACGTTTGGTTCACGACAAAGTGTGGGAGTGACACGGAACACTCCTCTCTCTCTCTCTCTCCCTCTCTCTCTCCCCTTTCTCTTTCTCTCTCCTCTCTCTCTCTCTCTCTCTCTCCTCTCTCTCTCTCTCTCTCTCTCTGTCAGGGCCACCCTGCACTGGGTGACCTTGTCTGTCTCTAAGTGAGCTTTTTTCTTTTTCTTCGTGCAGGGCCCCCATGCCCACTCGCCCCCCCCTCCAACACACACACACACACACACAGATACCACACAGCTCGCAAAGCACTGTCAGATTAAGTCACGGAACCCACCCCCCCTCTCCCATTTTAACACCCCCCCCCCTCCCTCCACCACACCCCTCTTTAGACAAATATGTCACACTGAGCCCATGGTGGAGTAGGGCTCACTGTCACACAGGAACACGCTGTCCCAAACACACACACACACACACACAGACACACACACACACACACACACACAGACACAGACACAGACACACAGACAAACACACACACACACATAGACACACACACACAAACAAACTCGAAATGAACTTTCTATACCATCGCTAATTTACCTTTAACTAACTTCTCTTTCATCTCAGACTTAAGTTTCCCTGCACTGTCTTTACGGAAAAGTCTTCACCACCATAAAAGCAGGATCATCAGTCTGATAATAATGATGTTTCCCAGCGATGGTAATGATGTTTCTCTGGAGGATAATGAGCGTTGGTCATAACACACGCTAACCTTTCGCACGAGTCAAGTTGTTCCACTCTGATTGGGAAAGCAGAGATTAACCTTGGCACGGATTCGCTCCTATACTCGTTCATAGGCAGAGTTGAATATTTATAAGCGAGTTCAAAGTGGAGCGTTGTTGAGGAGGAAGTGAGCGGAATAGCGCGGCGCTCCAGATCCCATGTGTGTCAACAGCGTTTCATGTCGAACTTTACAGCTCGCTTTCTCTCTCTCTTCCTGCCTCGTCTCCGTCTCTCTTCTGGACCCGTCTATTTTAAGCACCTCTAAACACAAATCCACGCGCACGCACTCACTCACGGAAAAAAAAGAAAAAAAGATTGCGATGCCAACGCTCCCTCACATCTCAATTATTCATCGTGGCAGATTTTCCTGAGTCACTCTGCCCCATTTAGCTGCTTTCATGTTGCCCAGCTCAGCACACCATGTTTGACACAGAGCTGATACACCTGGTCCCTGATGGACACCGTGATGGACCACGCACATCCTGACGTCCTACCTCCCATACTCTCTCTGGTTCTACCTCCCAGTCCTCTCTGGTTCTGGTTCTATACCTCCCATGTTCTCAGTGTTACCTCCCATATCCTCTCTCTGGTTCTGGTTCTACCTCCCATATCCTCTCTCTGGTTCTGGTTCTACCTCCCATATCCTCTCTCTGGTTCTGGTTCTACCTCCCATATCCTCTCTCTGGTTCTGGTTCTACCTCCCATATCCTCTCTCAGGTTCTGGTTCACCTCCCATATCCTCTCTCAGGTTCTGGTTCTACCTCCCATATCCTCTCTCAGGTTCTGGTTCTACCTCCCATATCCTCTCTCAGTTCTGGTTCTACCTCCCATATCCTCTCTCTGGTTCTACCTCCCATACACTCTCTTACAGTTCCACCTCCCATATGCTATGAGGTTCTACTTACGATGTACACTAAAGGTCCCGATGTCCCATGACAGAATTCCAGTTCTCAGTCACTAAAGCATGGGCATGCTGTCGGGTGACAGCAGTCTGGATGTCACCCAGCTGTCTGGGTGACCTCAGTGTGTAGCGGTGCACCCGTGGTCTCCCTGGAGCAGCAGACATGGGCCCTAGCACGTCTGTGGGGTGCTGGTACAGCGTCAGGCAGGAACGGCACCGGTCGTCACAGTCGCTTTTAGTCACACTCTGACCAAGTGACTGTCCAGCACACACACACACACCACACACACACACACAGGTAAGCACACACACACACACAAAAACACCTTGTCCACTGGTGAACAAACACACTCAATTCTGTGGTGAGGAGCCCTGCTTCATCTGTTCCCAGCACGGCACTCTGGGGGCGGGGGGGGTTTGGATGGGAGGGGGGGCCGGGGGGGCGGGGGGGAGGCATAACATTAATCACCAGCCAGGTGGAATTTGTCAGAGCCATCGATTGTGCAACTAAATGTTACAGGAGTCATTTGTCAAGCGTTTTCATTTTTATTTATTTATTTTTGCTCCTGTTTTTCGTAGCTTTTTTGTTGTTGTTTGTTTTACAGGAGGGCAACATGTCAATGGGTGACTGAGAAGTCACAGTAGACACACCTCGACTGCTGCTTACAGGCTAGCAAGCAAGCCGGCTTTCCACTCGGCCAAGTCCCGGGGCCCAAACACCCGTGCTTCCCCCATCCTATCGTCACAGAGCAGATTCACCGCTGTCAGCAGAAGACTAGCACCAGACCACCAAGACAATTATCATCCTTTAAGAAGGTCCCACACATTACGTTAGCTTCCCCCACCTGCCTCGCCTGTGACTGTGAGCTAGCCTGCACCAGCCTGGAGTGTCGGGAGGTGACGACAGAGGAGGGAGGCACAGGGGAAGGGTACGGGGAAATATATACAGAAGCCATATTCTTACGCCGTTAGCATTCCGATTTCTATATTCTATATTGTCTCCGCTGAGCTTACACATCCATTTTTAATGAGGGAGGGGGAACCGGGGATATAGATCATGGCATGATGGGTGCCTCCCTATCCTCCTGTCCAACTATTTAATGTATAAATCAGGAACGGGGAGGAGGGGGGAGTGGGGGGTGGGTCAGGGGGGAGAGAGGGGGAGGAGGAACAGGGAGGCAGAGGTGTTGTGGGGAAGGGGTGGGGGGGGGGAGGGGGAGGCTCGGAGACTGGGGGCTGCCGGTGAAGAGGCCGGGGAGAGCGGGGGGATGTACTGGGGACGGGTGGAGCCACGGTGGCACGGAGGATGGTGAGGGTGAAGAGACAATGATGATGGGGGTGGAACACTGAGATGGCCTTCTCTCTATCTCTCTCCTCTCTCTCTCTCTCGCACACACACTCTCTCTCTCTCTCTGTCTCTCACACACTCACCATGTGCTTGCTCTGTGAACGGCTTCACCAGGGCCACGGTCACTGACAGCGCTCGACCAAATATCACACAACATACGGATCACCGTAGCAACCGTCTCTTAGACACCAAACACACCGCGCGCCTCTGGTCGCGGCACGTAACATCTGAAGATGCAAATGGCAGCTGATCTCATTGAGATCCTTCTGCTAATGCCTCATCTCGTATGTGAGTGTGTGCGCCTGTATGTATATGTATAAGCGTGTGTGTGTGTGTGTGTGTGTGTGTGTGTGTGTGTGGTATCCACACTGTCACCTCCCTGTAATGTGGGCATGTCTAGGTGAATAATGAGGGTCCGGGCCGGGGGTATTAATCTTCCTGAACGCCACAGGCTCACCGTGACCTCCGGGGGTCAGAGGTCAAAGTGGAATCCCTTGACCTTCGGCCTGTTATTGTGGCCTGAGAGGGGAGGGCCGGGGGAGAGCTGGTGGTCCTACTGGAGGTGTTGACTTTTAGTGTGTGTGTGGTGTGTGCATGTGTGTGTCTGTGTGTGTGTGTGGGTGTGTGTGTGTATGTGCGTGTGTGTGCGTGTATGCGTGTGTGTGTGCCTGTGTGTGCGTGTGTGTGTGTGTGTGTGTGTGTGTGCGTGTGTGTGCGTGTATGCGTGTGTGTGTGCCTGTGTGTGCGTGTGTGTGTTTACATACATCCCAGTGTGAAACCAGATAGGAGAAGATCACATTGGATCTCCAGGAATATGTATGGCTACTCAGGAATGGCTTACTGGCTGCCCCAGCTGCAGTACTGAACGGCGAGCTGGTGACAGTGTCCTATCTGCGACGCGGGTTAACACTCTGCCCCCCTTCTTTAGCTTGAACTGCACCATGGGTAGCAGGACTCTCAGCCAATCACAGCCCGTCGGAGGCGTCAAAGGTAAACATGACCACTGCTCTACCCTGCCAATTACCAAGGCAATTTTCTCGGATGTGACCTCGGATAAAACCGTGTGTGTGTGTGTGTGTGTGTGTGTGTGTGTGTGTGTATCTGAGCAGTTTCCATAGTATCTTAACACATGGCTCGGTTCATGCCTGACAGCACACACATGGACCTACGCATGCATGTTGGAATCCACTTCATCCTCTCCAGAAAGAGTAGGGAGTAACACACGTGGAATCATACCAGCCCGCTAACAACTAAGCAGGCCATGCGTGGAGCGGTGGACATTTTAATCCTAACATTGCTCCACCCCCCCACACACAAAAAAAAGAAGAAAAAAAAGTTAAGAGCAATTAACTGTTCAAGGCAGCCATGAAAGACTGCTCTCCCCACACACACACACACACAGCACCCAGCCCCCCCACAGACACGCTCACACACAGATATACAAACACGCACGCTCACACATACAAACCGCAGCCGTCGCTGGACTTCTGTCAGATTGAGATTTTTCCCCCCCTTCAAGACCACCTGTTGTCTATTATTTTTACACACTGCTTTTCTCATAAATCATAAAACTCGGTAATTAATCAAGCTGTCAAAACGGAGGCCGGGGGTCACATGGCGGGGTCGGAGGTCGTCTCCGGGCCGATGGAGGTCAGGGTCACACCACATTCCTCATTATCAAGTTGGGATGGGAGGGGGGCCGAGCAAACAAAAGCGAAAGCAGATGGAGAGGGGGGGGGAAGAAAGAGGGAGAGAGGGAGAGAGGGAAAAAATGACAAAGGAAAGTGAGAGAAGCTGTCAGCTGCCTGCAAATGAAGATAGGGGAGTCGATTCTAAGAGGAGAGGCGTACAAAGAGAAAAAAGGGGAAGAAAGAGTGAGAGAGAGAGAGAGAGAGAGAGAGAGAGAGAGAGACAAAAAGGAAGGGGGGTGAGAGAGAGAAAGAGAACGAGGGGACAACTACAAGATGTACAGACACTAAATTGGCTGGAGAGAAAGGGAGGTGGTGGTGGTGGAAATGAGAACGTGTGGAATCAGCTGTGGCACAAGTGATTGTTATCTGTCTGTGTGTGTGTGTGTGTGCGTCTGTGTGTGTGCGTCTGTGTGTGTGTGTGCGTCTGTGTGTGTGTGTGTGTTTGTGTGTGTGTGTGCGTACACGTGTGTGGAGAGAGATGATGAGGCAAAGAGATGGCTATCCCGACGTCTCTCTCTCTCTCTCTCTCTCTGGAATCTCTATCAGCGCTGTAGCAGCACACACACACACATGTGCACGCACACACAGGCCAGTGTTGTGGCACTGTGTCATGGCACTGACTGTAGAGCACACTTCTGATCACATCAGAGAGAGAGAGAGAGAGAGAGAGAGAGATGGGAACAAACAGCTGTTTACAAAAATATATTAATTATTTTCAGGAGAAACTGAAATTTAAAAATGCCAAATCATGGAGGGGGGTGGGGAGTGTGGAGACAGGCAAGCAGGCTAAACGCTCAACAGGGGAAGAGGGGGCGGGTGTGTGTGTGTGTGTGTGTGTGTGTTGTGTTGAAAAACAATCAAAAAAGTGCAAATGCCGCAGAACTCCTGATATTAGCGTGCGGGTCCCCTCCCTTAAGCGAGGCGTGAATTCTCCGGCGCGCTCTATCAAAAACATCACTCCCCAATGAGACTTGGACCACTGCACAAAATTAGCTGTCACCCTTTCTTCAAAATCTTTGTTAATCTCGTTTCCAGTGTTTGCGGATTTATCAGCACATGCATCAATGTCAGCTCCTTGGTTACCAAGGCGCACTACTTGGAAGAAGATATAATTAAAAATGTTTAGGGGCGAGGGGCGGGGCGGGCGGCGGAGAGGGGGGAGGAGAGAAAGGTGAAGCGGCATTTTATCTGTATGTCTCTCTCTCTCTCTCTTTTTTCTCTCTCTCTCTCTCGGGAGTCTAACAGGAAGTGTGGTATCAGATACCAGGACTGAACCGTACCACAACAGACGGTGACACCCAGGTCAGCTAACGCCAATATCCCTTTAATGACGCTCGCTGCTCTACAGTTCTAGTGTGAAAGTCCCATTTCCGACGACAATTTGACATCAAAACACACACATTTCTGTCTGCTGGTACATGCACCCACACACCTTCAATCTCACACACCATCTCCTTCATACTGGTAACATAGGTCAGATACAAGGGAAGTGATGTCGTGGATATACAATACTGATCGCGACACTCGCAGACAACTCTCTTTGTGTGGCTCGTCTCAGTAACAAGGAGCCTACGTCCGTTGTCAAGATGACGAAACCCCCGACAACAGCATGACAACGTCATGGGCATCGGGACACCTGACCCACTTCCTGCTCCCCTCTCTCCGAACGTCCAAACCGTCGCCGCTCCACCCAGCACATGTCAAAGGGGAAGGGTCGCGATTAGCAATTCATCTCTCTCTCTCTCTCTCTCTCTCTCTCTCTCTGTCTCTCTCTCTCGTCCTCCTCTCTCTCTCTGTCTCTCTCTCTCGTCCCTCTCTCTCTCTGTCTCTCTCTCTATCTCTGCTAGGCACCTGAGGGACCGTGATGGAGGAAGGTCCTGGTGAGCGGGAGCTCGGCGGGGCAGACAGGAGGGCTGCTTGGCGGGGGGCGGGGCAGACGGACGCATGTTTAATACATCCCCTGCATGAAGCCTACCGCTGTCCCTCCACGACACCTCCACTGTCCTCCTCTCCCTGGATCCCCGGGTGTCTGGCTCTACCTGAGGCCCAGTCACACGTCCTTATGTGTGTCAGAGAGAGATGGGGGGCGGGGGGGGAGGGGAGGTGAGAGATGGAGGGAGAAAAGAGGGGAGAGAAGGGAGGGAGCGAGGGAGGGAGAGAAAGAGGAACACAGAGGGAGAGGAGGAAGGGGGGGGGGTGTGTGGAGGTTGGGAGGCTAGCCGTCAGTCAGGAGGACGGAGGGCCAGGTTATAGGTGTCCAGGCGAGCAGAGCAGCCAGGCCAGTGGAGTGGCAGCGGCGGCGTGGTCTTGACTGGCCTGTTTCTCTCATTAATGTGGAGGAGGGCCAAGGTGAGGCAGAGCGGGACCCCCAGGGGCCAGAGCCCAGCTGTCCCAGGGCACGACCCGCCCTCGGAGCTTCCTGCCAGGGCCCAGCAGGGCCGACTAGGGCCCCTCGCCTCTCTCCCAAGCCCCACGCCCACCTCTGTCCTGTGACGAGACCTTTTCATCCGTCCCTCTCTCCTCTCCTCCGGGGTGGGGCGAAGAGGACAGACCTTGGAGAGGAGGCTGGCAGGGAGGCGGCAAAGGGCCCGAGGTCGACGATTCCCCTCTTCATTAGCGCGGTGGGGGGGGCGGCGGCTAAACGCTTGTTAGAGCCCGTACCTGCGAGTGATCCATTTGTGTCCGTTTCTGCCCGACATCCCTTTACCGGAAGATTAATAGTCCGGTGTCAAGCGGGCGGGCAACCCCTGTCCCCTTCTCATTTCCTTTCTTCTGCGCCGCAGACGTAATAATGGAGCCCGTCTTTTGTTGTAGCCGCGTGATTAGTGCGGAATAGGGGGACAGGGAGGGGAGAAAAAAGAGAGAAAAGAACCCAAAAAAATCACGCACACTGCCCTTCGACGACTTCATACACGTGTAGATAGGAGCCCTCGGAATTAAAACCACTCGGAAAAACGCTAGGTACTGTCGCTAATTAATCTCCGCGCGAGCCGAACGGCGACGCCCGTGAATCACTTAGGGAGGTGTCCAGTGTTTTAAGCGCAGTCGTTATCCCTGTCAGAGGAGAGAGGGGACAGGAGAGGAGGAGAGAGGAGAGGAGGGAAGAGGAGATGGGAGGCTCCATCCGTCACCGAGGCCCTGTGGCCATCCCTCTTGCTTACGGGGCTGACAGCATGAAGTGCTCCGGTCCATCCCTGGGTGACCAGGATAATCACTGTTCATTATCACGACATTCCCAGGAAGTCCTCTCTGGGAAGGATGGCTCCTTCCAACGGGATGGGGGACGGGGGACGAGGGGTGCAGGGGGAGTCACTGGAGTGAGCTGGGAACGAGAGTCTGATGTGTCTGTTATGGACCGCCAGATCTTCTTCTCAACATCTCTCTTTCCGTTTATTTTTCTTTCCTTCTTGCCTTTGTTTTTCTTCCTTTCCCCTTCCGTTCCCTCACACACACACACACACACACACAGACAGAAACACACACACACAGACAGAAACACACACACACACACAGACAGAAACACACACACACACAGAAACACACACACACACAGACAAAAACACACACACACTCGTAGCTACTCGCCGTAGTACCAGTGGACCAGGGCGGTTCTATAGACGGGTGTGTGTGTGTGTGTGTGTGTGTAGGGAGGGGGTCTGTGAGAGACTAGCGGTGTCTCATTAAATTCTCTGGATTGTCTAATTGTCTTGTGCAGACCTCCGAGAGACTAGTATATTATACTCATCGCAATTAACCAAACAAAAGAGTTTAACCGCCCAAGCACTGGGGATGAGGCTGGCTGGGGGAGGAGCCAACCATCCGGGACCGTGGACACACACACACACGAGAAAAATCACTCCAGAAAAAAAGAAGAAAGAAAGATATTCGAAAGAAGAAGAGAGGGAGAGGAGAGGGAGAGGGAGAGGAGAAGAGAGGGAGAGGAGAAGAGAGGGAGAGGGAGGGGGGTGGGTGGGGGGTAGTAGAGATCTGCCCAGGATTGGCCAGATGTCGGAAAGGGGAGACCCGGGGTCAGGGGGTGCGGTCAGGGGGAGGTAGGGGTGTGTGGTGGAGTGGAGGGTGGAGGGGGCGAGGGCGGGGGGGGAGAGAGAGTACATGTGCATGTGCCCATTTGAGGTGCACCTTTGTGCTGGACCTGTCTTGTTTACTGCACTACAGCTTAGCACTCGGAGGGGCCCTATTCAGAGGGCAGGCCTTTCAGAAAGTACTGAAGCACCCCTTAAACCCACTTAACGACCATTTTCACACACTCTCCCTGCTCTCCTCTTTGTCCTTGCCTCCATTACATCAAACGCAGCAACAAAGGCCTAGAACAGAAACTCCGGCCGCAGAATAGGACCCATCACAAATATTAATTTGAAAAGGTGTTGAAGTACAGAGTCTACTTTTATGCACAAGGACAACTTGGATTTTTTTCTTTTTTTTTCTTTCTTTCTTTTTTTGTGTGTGGCAGGGGGTTCTTTCGGGTGCAATGAGCTTGGTTTTCAGGCTAAAGGGGAGGCTAAGGACTCAGAGTGCAATTATCTAGGAGCAGAGGCTTGAGACACAGCACAACTAAAGACTGCACACAAGCCCATTAAAGGACCTCGAAATACTGGCCTCTTTCACTCACCGTGTCTATTAGGCACACGGGAGGAAGGCCAGCACACACACACACACACACGGTGCAAGTGCACGTTGCATCCAAGTACGGTATGAACCTATGATACAAGCTGACCACGTCAAAACAACAAAATAGGATCGTAGTCATTAACTTGCAAAGCAGAAAATACCCAGAATGATAGATAATAGCCCTGAATTAAATGTCTCTATGAAACAAAAAAAGAAGAAGTTGTGATTAAATGTCACTCTGGACTGCAGACGAGGAGGGCAAGTGCAGTGAACACACACACACACACACACACACACACACACACACACACACACAGGTGTATGTGCGTGTGCGTGTGCTGAGAAAATAATACTGCATTAGCAAACTCCGCCAGAGAGAAGGGTTGAAAAGTTGAGACATTAGCCATTCCCCATCAGAGAACACCATAAGCTCTTTCTCCCTCCCTCCCTCACACACACACACACACACACACACACACACACACACACACAGTTCAGCGAGTCATGGCCAGGGTAGTAGGATGCTGAAAAGGCTCATGCTGCCAGCAGAGATGCAGCAGGGTAGTAATCTGCAGGATAGGAGATCCACCCCCCCCACCCCCCCCACCCTGCTTTTGTCAGCCCAGCTCGGGGACCTGGGTTCTGGGTAGCCTCAGCTCAACCCCGCCCTGCCTCACCGCAGGCTGGCTCTCACCCAGTTAAACTGGCTGACCCTGCTAGCATGTGGCCGACCTGGGGAGGGGGAGACCAGGGGCTGTGAGAGTCCAACAGCGATGGGAGGAGGGCTGGATTGGAGCTCAGCGCTCCATTTAGTAGTGGTCCGACTCCGCTAAGCGAGCGAGCGACGGTAAACAAAAAGCTCACGGGGAGATGCTAACGTATGCTAAGCTAACTGTCGTTTAGCTCCGGCTCGGCTGTTCCTCCAGCCGTCCGGTCCCCACAGCAGCAGGAGGGTGGAGAGCACGGTGGTGCAGGTGCTCAGGAGGGTGGTGGCTGTGAGGGGGGTGGGTGGGGGGCGGTATATTGATCGGGAACATAAACTGCCGCTGTCGAGATCAAACGGAGCCTCTACGGTGTCGGCCATGGCGCGGGGGGGGCCGCGACACTCGACGGGGGGACCTTACTGGGGGCCGAGCAACAGCCAGCGGGACCCCCCCTATCTCTTTGAGCCACTCTCACAGAACGCCTCAGACACAAACAATTACTCATAATCTGCTTACAATGCCGGGCTGCGGTGGGTTTGCAAACATTTCCAGAAGACAGACTTTTTTGGAGAGGGGAGGACAGGAGAGGAGAGAGGGACAAGCCAGGTGTCCTGTAATAGCCAGCTGGACGGGGCTCCGGTTGCCTTCGATGCCTCCATTGCTATCACGACGCATCATGGAGAGTGGAGGATGGATGCAAAACACACTTGTAGTTCTTCATCCTCATTGTCAATAAACTCCAACTCAAGTCAATCTTGTTTTGTTCTTGTTGCTGGGCTAAGCGTGGCGTATGCGTGTACGGCAGCATAGCCGCTGAACAGTCGCCTATAACATCCAAGGCCAGCGAGTCACATGACCAACCCCTCCCCCCCCGGCCTGACTTCCTGGACACCTTTCAAAATGACACGGCAAACATTTGCTTGCTAATCCTCTCAATTCCGTCAGACTAACAATCCCTGTGGCCACTTGCCGTACGGCGCTGCCCGGCGAGGGACAGGAGACGTGGAGGGGAGAGGGGGGGCGGAGATCGAGGGGGGAGGAGAGCGAAGGGGGAAGACTGAGGAGAGAGGAAAGATGAGAGGAGAAAAGGGAGGAAGGGAGGAGAGAGGGGGGCGAGCGAGGTAAGGACACACCAGCACAGTAGCCTCCGTGGTCTCGGAGGAGAAGGGGGGTGTTTCTGTGACAAAGCCTCCTCTTCCCATCGGCTCTCAGCCCCTGATCTCTCTCCCGAGCCGTGACTTGATCTGGGCAAACACCCCCCCCCCGCCCCCCCCCCACCACCACGGACAGATCTGCATTCGTCTGTGCCCTCGTCTCCCTTAGCGCCACGGCTAGCACATGTGCTCTCTGGCTCCTTCGCGCCATGCATTTTTCCAATGTGTCCTCAGATTAGCATACGTAGCGAGCGCTAGGCTAACAGCTGTAGCCCAGCTATGCTCCACCATTCGAACACGGCGGATCTGGGAGTGGAGAATGGGGTGGCACAGAGAATAAGGGGGTATGGTACATAAAGAGTTGTGAAACTGGGTGAAAACCGCCAAATATCTGGTGCCGTCGTCGACCTAAGACATAACTCTCGTTCTGTACGAAGCATAATGAGGATTACTACAAATGACAAAGTGACAGGTTTATATGCTGTGGAGCACTGCGATTTGGCATAAAGGAAAGTAAGACAATGTCTGTGTGTGTAAGAGAGAGCAAGACAGAGAGAGAGAGAGAGGGAGAGAGAGAGAGAGGAGACAATGCAGCTCCTTCAGTCTGACCATATACTGCCACCTATCTGCCCAAACCGATACAGCAGCCTCTGACGTTCACACATCAACCCTGTCTCTCTGTTGCCGTAGTTTCACATTATTCATAAAAACATGACCGAAAAGAAGATAGAAAAAAACCAGAGAGCTGAAAATCAGAGGCATGGAATTGATGATAAAAGCACTGGGGAGATTAGATGCAGACAGTTGCGTTGGGAACTAAACAGGGAGCGGGAGAGGGAGAGAAAACAACAGCTCCCCCACAAAGAGGCTGTGGTATCAAACACTAGCGTAGCCGCCTGGAGCTAGCGTCTAGAGCTAGCGTCTGCTCTGCTGCCCTGCCTCTGTCTGCTGCCCTGCCTCTGCTGCCCTGCCTCTGTCTGCTGCCCTGCCTCTGCTGCCCTGCCTCTGTCTTCTGCCCTGCCTCTGTCTCCTGCCCTGCCTCTATCTCCATCCCTCCTTCCTCTCGCTGCCTTGAATGTCTGCCTCTGCTCTAGCATCTGCCTCTAATCCCCCCTACCTTTACTCCTCTCTGCCTCACCTGCCTCTACTCCCCCCTACTTTTACCCCCCTCGGCCTCACTTGCCTCTAATCCTCTCTGCCTCCTGGTGTTGCTCGCTGACATTAAGACGGGCCTGTGTGACCACCACTGATAATCACAGCTGCCTCCAGGCCATATCAGCTCATCCTGTGATCAAGGAGAGGAAGAGGAGGGGAGGGATGAGATCAAGGTGCACGGTTTCACTGTCTTTATTTTCATTGTGTAGTCAGTTAGTTAGCTATCTGTGTTATTCACCCCCCCGGCCACACCTCCCTAACATCTGCCACTAACATCTATGAATGTGCATGAACACCGCAATACAAGGAAATGCACGCACGCACATAAACACACACACAAACCTGACAACGCTTGTGCGCACACACACACCAGAGCATCCACACCACACACACACAAGACAAACCTGCACATACAGCCACACCTCCACATTTATACACATGCCAACGGCCACGCACACAAGTGCCGCCCCTCTCCCACACCCGGCTCCCCTCTCTACTTCAGTAGGTATCAACTGTGGGCCAGTGTGTGCTGAGAGGGAGAGAGGAATAGCTGCTGGGCTCCCACCAGATTAGGTTCATATGCAGGTTCTAGTTCATCTCCAGTTCACACACACTTCTTTTGAAGCAGCGATCGGCACTAAACCGCAATTCTACAGGACAAAGTAGCGTACGGTACCATCAGTGTAGAAACTGCCCTAGACATCGCCCCGCCCCTCCCCTCCCCTGCCTCCCGCCCGCCCCCACAGGGTGAGGAAGGGGGCACGGCGGCGGAGCTAGCTAGTTAGCGCCCCGGCGCTCGGTGCCAGTGTTCATCCTGGTAGGGCGCTGGGCCTCGGGAGGGTGCTAATTGGGGAGCCGAGGCGGGCGGCTCTTGCCCCTGTCTGCCGGCCGATTGGTGGGGGAGGGCGGGTAGGGTGGGTGGTGGTGGGGGTCTTTTTGATGCATTAGGGTTAATCTGGCTGACAACGCGCGGGGAGCACCGGGGCTTTGACACGCAGCTCTCGCACACATACCAAAGCAAACAGCTTTTAATCGCAGCGCAGGGTCTTATCCAAACAGGGCGAGCAGATGCGATGCGTCTCTCTCTCCCTCGCTCTCTCCGTGTCTCCTCCGCCGCCCTGCTCTCTCTCCGTGTATTACCATTTGAATTGGTGATGAATGGAGTGACCTCAGCAAGGGCTACAGTGCCACAGTCCCCCCTCCCCCCCCCCGCCTTCCTCCGCCCTCCCCGTCTAAAGTAAACCAGCATGAATACCTTCAGATTCCAGAGTGGCACAACTGACACCAGATGCTCTGTACACAGAACAGACAAGAGCAGAGTGATCGCGGGCGGGAGGAGAGGGTGTGTGTGGGTGTGTGTGTGTGTGTGTGTGTGTGGTGTGTGTGGGTGTGTGTGTGTGTGTGTGTGTACTAAGCGCTTCGTACATTTTCCGAAACTATCCTGTTTCGCGTGACTACGGTCTTCCCGTAGTTGGCAAAACTTTTCTCCCTGCCCTTAACACCAGTACAAGCACGCACGCTCTCATCTTCGTATCCATCCTCCTGGATTCATCCGCACAGAAAACAGTTCACCCAGAAGTCAGTGGGGCATCCCCGCCTGGCGGGAAAAGCGTTGGGGAGGGTCGCCGCGGGACCAGGGGACGGGAAGGTGCACCTTGGGACGTCCGACGGCACCGGCTTTTTTTAATCAACCAATGGGAGGCGGGAACCGATACGCCACCCAGGGGATGGGAGGGAAAAGAAAGGGAGAGGGGAAAAAAACAAGAAGAGGGGCGAGAAAAAAGGGAGAAAAAAAAGAAAGAAAGAGTTCCATTCCGCCTGGCAGTCGCCAGAGATGTGTGTATAATGAGAAGAGAGGAGCATATTCATTAGAGCCCTTATATATGTACATACATTACACCTTTAATAATATTTATTTCAAAAATACAATGGAACAGAAGAGGAGCCAGAGAGAGAGGGGGAGGGATAGAGAGACCTAGCAAGGGTGAGAGACACGAGCGAGAGAGGAAGAGAGAGCCAGAGAGAGAGAGAGAGAGAGAGGGAGCCGTATGTAGGTTATTGCAGTATCGCTGCACCAGTCTTGAATTCCAAACAGAACCCTTGGCTGTAAGGAGAGCAGAGAGCAGAGAGCAAGAGAGCCACGAGGCACCGGAGGCTAGCGACACACAGACAACACGGGAGGTTATTAACGAGATATCTTAACTCCTCGAGTGCGGCGCGGTAACGGGGGGGGGCGAGCGAGCGACAGGGTAAACAAAGGAGCGGAGAAAGGAACAGGTGGTTAATAAACAGGAAGAGCAGAGAGAGAGAGAGCACAGAGATACGGAGAGCAGAAGAGAAAAAAGATGGGCAAAGGGCAAAACGGAATTCAAAGAAGACGCGCCACCGCTCTCTCTATCCTTGAGACTCCTTTCCCTCCTCTTCCTTGCCCGTGCATGCCCGTCTGTGTGTGTGTGTGTGTGTGTGGTGGGGGGATGTAGAGGTTCTCTAATTGCTGCCGTATTACCGGGGCCGGTCTTTGATCTGGGGCTGTGCCGGGCCTGATCGCTCACTGTGCAGGGTGGTCTCCCATCATGCTCCACTGATCACAGACGCTGCCTCTCCATTGGCTGCCCGGCAGGGCCTCCCCCTCAGCGGTGTTCCTACACGCCTCTGACAACTTCATTAGCCCACTCCGACCCCGCTCTCCTCCTCGCCTCCGCGTTGCCGCAGCGCGCAAATAACACACACACACACACATGCAGACATCCCTACACACACACACAGGCGTACCCACACAAAATGCTGCACACACTCACAGGCACATGTATACAATGTATACAAACACACACACCGAGACAAAAAGCATACACACACATATTCTATATTTTTTCCGCTGTTGTCTTTTTCTGTAGCTGAACAATAACTCGAATTTATGAATGGAGATTAATCCTCTCCGTGTGTTAGTGGGGGGGATGAGGTTTCTCTTCATGGACAGAGGCTGGAGGATCAATGCTGGATTGATTTTGGTGTGTGTGTATATCTTTATTGTCAGAGGATTAATTGATGAATTTTTCATTTGATGAGTCAGGAGAAACGGGCTGACGGAAGACGGCAAGTCAGGTGGAATTCTAATCTCCCTCCCCCTGACCTGCCAAGACACTGCTCTCTGTTTTACACCAGAGGAAGAGAGAGAGAGAGACAGAGAGAAAGAGAGAGAGACAGAGAGAGAGAGAGAGACAGAGAGAGAGAGAGAGAGAGGCACTGGAGGAGGAAGAAAGAAAAGAGAGAGAGAGAGAAACAATGTCTCTGGTTCTCCCTACTCCACTGAACACACTCTCTAACAATGTCGACTCAGAGTACAAATGAAGATGTTCGCCCCTACATCGCATATCTGTTCCCTCCTGTTCATCTCTCTCTCTCTCTCTCTCTCTCTCTCTCGCTCTCTCTCTCTCTCTCGTCTCTCTCTCTTCTCCTCCTCTCTCGCTCTCTCTCTTCTCTCTCTCTCTCCTCTCTCCCTCTCTCTCTGCTGCACAGACCTGTCCAGACACTAACCTCAACTCAATCCCAATCCTGGGAGCTATCATTAGCATGATTAGAACACACCAAAACCTGGATCTGCGAGAATCCGTCCCCACCGCCCGTCGCGGCCACGCTAAGCAGGCCAAGTCAGGTGACGAGGTTTCCCAGGTAACCGTACCGTCCCGGCTAGCGACGCCCCGGAGCTCGGTGATCCGGGCTAGTTCGCCAGAGGTGCGGTGGAAGCCGGTTGAACTTGTGAACCCTTCTGCAGAGGATGGGGAGGGGGAGGGGGCCCTGCTAGCGCGGGCCGCCAATTAGCTAGTCACAGGTCTTTCTTTCCCTCCTCCTTCACCTCAGCGCTTTTCATCTTTCATTCATGAGCCCTTGGTGTTGCCCTTGGCTACAGGGAAGTAAACCAAGGCCTGGTATTAACACAGAGAGACGAACTGGAAATACAGGCTGTGTTTGTAACGAGGGAAGGGCTTGACAGTGTTAGGGAAGACCGGGCGGGGGATCGGAGAACTCTAAAGGGTGACCTCGATGAACTCGGACGCTCCGATGCAGTTTGAACTTGTAAAGATGAAGAGAGTATCTCTGGTCGGGAGCGAAGGTTAGCGAGGGGGGGAGAAGAGAGCGAAGACTAACCGATGTCGTTCCCTCGGAAACTCGGGAGAAGACTCTTCCTGTTTGAGAGACAAACCTCAGTGAGGGCTCGACCAAACTCGTCTGACCACACCTCTCCTCAGGGTCACGTCAGTCACACGCCGGCCACTTCCTGTTTTCTCCCGAGGCCTTCAAACCAGCTGTGGGCGGCCGTGTGGGCGGGAGGGCGGTTACGGGCGGTTCAGCCCAGAGGCAAACACCCCCGCCTTCCCCCTGACCACGGAGCCCACTCTCTGGCGGCCTGGCCAGGGCGGTCCAACGGACACCACAACCACGGAGAGGGTAAGGAGAGACTGTTCCCCGCTGGGCGGGTCGGGCGTTTACTGTCAGGAGACACGCAGACCGCCTGGTGACACGACCACAGGCCTAACTAGACAGAGACACACATAGACACAGGAGAGAGCAGAGCCCTGGTTCGTGAGACGGGGAGTGGAGGCCAGCCGTGACTGATTGTTGTGGTTCCTCTCTGGGCAGACGTTTTGGTCTGCAGAGGGGCGGTATGGTAGGTAGGGAGACCACGTCTAAATAGCACAACCAAAATGTCAGAATAAACATGTCTAATCCTCACCGTATATGATTGAGTCGTTCATGCTGTGGAGCTGGTAGTTACTCATCAGAAAGCTATGAGTTGGGGAATCTTCTCCAAAGTTCTTTCCCATCTCCCCCTCCTCCCCCAGCCCATCTACAGAGCCCCCCCCCTCTCCACCCCCACCAATTTCCTCCTCCGCCCCCCCAGACCTGGTGGACCCTGGTGCGGCCCAGTGTGAGAGCAGCCCGCAGGCCCCGACAGAAAGCTGCCTGCCAATTAAGGCTGGGTAATGGGAGAGGGCTGGCTGGCTGCAGGTGCCACAGGCTGCAATCCAGCCCCGACTTCACTTAGCCGCTCGTTTACCTGTGGGGGCCCCGGAGCTGTGGCTCGCTGGCTAGCTGGACCCCAGACCGGGACCCCAACTTGGGAGCAGCACTTTCCCCGATCACCCAGGAGATCCACACCTTCAGCCTGAAGCGGGAGGGAGCACATTTAGTAACGGATGATCCGTCTACGATCGACCACGACGAGGAAAACTAGATCTGGTACTCGCTTACGTAGAAATATGCTATGGTTCAGTGTCGCCGGTGATATCATCCTGAATGATGTTTGGTTTTTTGTTTTGTTTTCGGGAGTATCGCTGGTAATTTGGTTGCTCTGGAAACACACTGACACTGACTTGGCTTTTAAGCCACGATCAACCACAAACAAGCCTACAGACGACAGCGTGTGACATGTTCGCTTTTCAGAGATGTCCCCTGAAATGGGAGTCGAGGACGTTCAAGAGCGTGCGTGACTGCACACACGTGTCTGTTGGTGTGCAAAGCACAGACGCCCGGCATGTACGCATGGTCTGTACGCGTGTGTCTGTGTTATGAGTGACGTGCGAGGCCTGCATCTCCCTTGTCTCTACAGAGGACAGACCCGGGAGTGTGCTTGGGAAAGGAACACACCGGTTAACACTGCGGTGGGGCGTGCCCTTGATGTCCTCCCTGACAGAACACTGGCACAACAAGCAACCTTCATCACCAGCAAGCGGGGGGGAACTCGCAATCTGTGGCGACTGAACACAACACCGCCGATCCTGTCTCCTCTCCAAGTTTTGACAAACTACTACAGCAACTGTGGGGTTTTCAGGAGCTAGGACGCCTGGTAAACACTATGATTTTGTGGAGGACTTCATTCGAGGGGTGGAGTGTGTGTGTGGGGGGTTCAATTAAAGACTGTGTTGATTTGAAAAGGAGGGAGTCTCACATGGGGTGAACGAGAAGGAGGAGGGAGGGGGTGATCAGACGGCGGCCCGCCATGCGACAGCTATTCCACCCGGTAATACACCTCAGCCAGAGCACGACCCAGAAAGAGAGACCAGGGGGTGAAACGGGCCGGTCGTGTCACGCCTGCCTCAATCATCTCCCTCTCCCTCTCCCTCTCCCTCTCCCTCTCCCTCTCCCTCTCCCTCTCCCTCTCCCTCTCCCTCTCCCTCTCCCTCTCCCCTCTCACTCTCACTCTCACTCTCACTCTCCTCTCACTCTCACTCTCACTCTCTCCCTCTCCCTCTCCCTCTCTTTCTCTCTCTCTCTCCCTCTCTCTCTCTCTCTCTCTCTCTCTGTCTCGCCGTGACTTGCGACAGTGCAGCGCCGGGTCGGGTGAGGTAAAAAAAAACTAATTAAGATGTTGGAAATCACGGCGGTGGTACCTGAGTGCAATCCTGCCCAGCCTGGGTTGATGAGCCACCGCGGGCCCCGGGCCAACTTCAAAAACACGGAGTAGAAAGGTAGGAAGAGGGGGGCGAGGGGGGGCAGGAGGCTTTTTAATTGAAGAGGCCAACTTGAAGGGAGTGTGGCTATCCTTGTCTTGTACAACAGTGAAAGGTTAAGCATGCCCCCAGCGCGCTAGCCCACTTGCTAACTGCTGTCTGGTGTCTGCATCACAGGGGAGCTGGAGATGGGGAAGGGGGGGAGGGAGGGAGGCATGGAGAGCGATGGAGGAAAGGAAAGGGGGATGGAGAGTGTGCGATGGAGGGGAGGAGAGGAGGAGGGGATTGGGAGAGGGAAGAGGAGGAAGGGAGGGTTAGTGGAATCCAGAGGTAGAGGGGCTGGCTGATTGAGGGGGTTCACAGAGCGGTCATGTCATATGAGGGGTGCCCCAGTGACAGCTGCAGGGGCCCGCCAGGTGTTCATACTCCCACCTGGGGAAACCACTGCTTGTCTCCCTCTCTCTCCCTTTCTCTGTCTCCTCTCTGTTTCCTTCTCTGTCTCTTTCTTCCTCTCTGTTTCCTTCTCTTCCTCCCTCTTCCTCCCTCTTCCTCTCTCTTCCTCCATCTCTCTGCTGCTCCGTCACACATACACAGAACTATAAACTCAAAAGGGATGAGTGGCCAAACATGCATGTTCACACCGGGAGCGAGGCTGGCCATTTACATTCCTTGAAGTGGGTCAGGGCCAGGCTACATCACACAGCCACACACACAGAGAGGGAGAGAGGGAGAGAGGGAGAGAGACAGAGGGAGAGAGAGAGAGAGAGAGAGAGAGAGAGAGAGAGGGAGGGAGAGAGACAGAGCTCTGGCACCCTGGCTGTCGCAGGCGGTGGCTGGGGCTCGGAGGAGAGTGATTGGACCTTTCTAGGTCACATCCCGCGACGGTGGTTAAGAGGCAGGGCAGAGGATAAATGTGGAGGAGAAGGGAGCATACAGTACCCCTCCGAGCTGATCTAGGATGGACCCCCGCTCCCCTCCTCTCCTCCTCCCGCTCCCCTCTCTCCCCCTCTCCCCTCCACTCCTCTCTCTACCCCTCCTATCCCCCTCCACTCCTTCAATCCTCTCCTCCCTGCTCCCTCTATCCTACAGCTCCATTATTTCCCATCTAAAGCCATGCTCTGCGTCCCCTGTAGAGAGATCAGCCTGTGGACTTCAAAGGGGTTGCAACTAGGTCACTGCAGTCAGTCCGCACATCCACGCACGTGCACTCTCTCTTCTCTCTCTCTCTCTCTCTCTCTCTCTCATGCTCTCCCTCTCTCTCTGCCTTTCTCTCCCCATCTCTGCCTTTCTCTCCCCATCTCTGCATTTCCTTTTCATTCCCCTTCTCCATTTCGTTACCTCTCTCTCTCCCAGCCCTCTCTCTTGTTTTCACCGTCTCTGAAGGACGCTGGGAAGTCAAAAAGAAGCCTTCAACGTAAAACCAGGGTGGACAGTCGAGGCCCCTCTGAGGAGACGGCAGGGGCTCACACCTCCCAAGTTCTGAATAAACATGCGTCGAGGTGAAGAAGGCATGTTTACAAGGACGAGGGTGTTCTGAAGACTTGTACGTCCTGAGGACCGTCCTGAGTCCTCCAAACACTCCTCCCGCCGACTACGGAGGAGATAAACAGGAGAGAAGCCCGGTGCTTCTTCTGGAAAACACCACAAGGCCAAACAGTGCACACACAACAACAAACTGAAACAAGGCCAGGCGATAGGGGGTATAGAACTCATAGAACGCCGTTACCTCGAACGGCAGAGCTGCACTTGCCGTGAAGAGAGAGAAGGAGAAAGATGAAGATCATGGTGGAGCGGGCATGGTCATGGTCAGAGGGGGAAACGAAGCTCCAGAGACTTCTTTTGGTCTGTACAGTGTGATCAACAACACTGGTAAACACCGCTCAAGTTCAAGACGAGGGGATGGGAAGGGAGCAACACCAACGCCCTCCCACAAACTAAATCCTCACTCCCCCCACACACACACACAGTATCAGGGCCGTATGTTTTGTCTATTGTGCATGTAGGTTATAGCACAAAGTCTGTTGAGTACTCTGTTAAAGACACATCAAAGACAAGGCTACAGCATAGCGTGCAGAACCACACACACACACACACACACACACACACACACACACACATACTCTTGATGAAACGGGCAGCACGCAGCATGATAACAGGTCCCACTCATGTGGGTCTTGTTGTTTGGGAGGAAGGTGATGTCACCTCGAACCAGCCCGGCCCTCATCATCTCTCCTCTCCTTCACTCATCTGTCATTCCTCCCTCCTGCTCCTCCTCCCCTCCACAAGACCAGGACCAACACAGCCACCCTTGTCCTCCCCTACACTCGGTAGTAGTGTGCTATTGTACCCTGTTGGCATTTTCACGAATGCCATCTCCCCGTTTGTTCTCTGTGGTGGTATGTGTGTGCACCGTGTGTGTCAACATGTCTGCTTTATTTTCTTCCCCTTTCCTTTGACTAGGCATCTGCTCCTAGATGTGTGTGTGTGTGTGTGTGTACGTGCATGTGTGTGTCTGTGTGTAGGCTGATGCTAAGTTGAGTGACAGCCGGGGCAGTGGCAACATAGTGGCATATGGCGCGCCTGGTAACCGCGGCGACATGACACGAGCGCCCACACGACTCGGCAGAGCGTGTCCCAGGAACCCTGGGAGGGTTTGAGGGGCCCGGTGGCTCCCCCACAAAGACCTGACACCTGAGGAGGAGGGCTGGGGGGGGGAGGAGGAGGGCTGGGGGGGAGGAGGAGGGCTGGGGGAGGGGGGGGTGGTGGGGGTGGGTGGGGGAGACCAAACGAGTCGAACATCCACATCCAGACGCACGGGCGAGGAGATGGAGGAGCCAGACGTGAGGACACACACAGACACACACACACACACCACAGAAGGAAAGACAGAGGGACACACACACACAAAAACAGACACAGTACGCCGTGGTGTTGTTGTCGTGTGCTGTTGTGTGGCACGACGACCCGCCGGTGACACCAGGAGAGCCCCGGAAGACCCCCGGAGAGGGAACCAGACTTATAAGAGCTCATCACTGACTTCATCTCAGTACCTTTCACTCTCTCTGCCTCACACACACACACACACACACACACACACACACACACACACGGCACCTGGTCGTGGGAGGTGATTGATACCACAGTAAAAGCAGAGGGAGAGGAGAGGTGTCAGCGTGTCACTATAATTAGCCACAGAGCCGGAGCTTCTTCTGGAAGATTCTCTGCCGTTCCTGTCTCCTCCTCCCAGGGAACACTGTGCGAAGGGGCGTGCGCGCGTGCGTGCGTTTACGAGGCGACGCAGGAACGCTTGTTTTCGTGTCGTACGCGATTGAGTGTTTGGGTGTCATGCTGTTCTGACAGACACACACACACACATGCCACCAGTCAGTCTTTCTCCTCAGCGCCTACCTACAAGCACTGCAGACGAGGAGGGAAAAGACAATCAGAAACCCATCAAACGTTTGACCAAATCAAAACACGCCAGTCGACTCCCGGCGTTTGCCACGCACCAGCGTGCCCGCCGATGCCCGCTCGCTGTTGCCAGCTGTGGCCGTGCCAGCTGCTTAGCCGCCCACCTGGCGGTGACCAGCCGCGCCGGCCAACAGACGCCACCGCCGCTTAGCGCCCCGCAGGGCCGGTGACGCGAGGGAGGAGGGACGGCCCAGGACGGAGGCCAAGCAAACGCTCGCTGGAGCCAAGCGCACGTCTGGCTCACACGCGTGCGGTACACACACACACACACACACACTGTGTAAACACCGGCGTTTTAACGTTTAACTCACTCTGTGGTAACACATGACCCCACATTGAAAGGAAATGGAAATCTAGAACACACAAAGGGATATATATTGATGGTAGTTGACTGGTTGTCAGTGCTCTGGCCTGGTTCCTGTGTGTGTGTGTGTACAGAGTAGGGAGACTGATACAAGGCCACTTCTTCCTTGAGAAAGAAGTGTGTTTCCTGAGTGTCTGTTCCCTCTGACACACACACACACACACACACACACACACGCTAAATCCCTGATCTCAGAAACAGGGTCGGTCACACACGTCCCTCCTGCATCCTGGCACTGTGACATGGGCACACACACACACACACCTTTTCTGCTAAAGCTCTCAGTGCAACACACACACGCACACACACCACGCACACACACACCACGCACACGCACACGCACACACACACACACACTGGGGACTGTGACACTGTGTGAATGCTGATTTGCAGGCATCTTTACCTCGCCCACGAACGCTGCTCCTCGTTTCCCACGGCAACACTCCTCCAGGGGAGCGCAGGTGACAGGTTTGACATTCCCTGAACCCACACACACACACACACACGCACACACGCACACACACACACACACACACACACCACACACACACACACATGCACACACACACTACAGATGCACATACATTACTGTATAGCTTGCATTATTTTTCTCCTCAATGCGCCCGTATAGAGATGAATATCCTCCATTAGGTTCCCTGACAGAGAGAACCCCACTACTGGAAAACCAGGAAGTTCAACAGCTGACACCCTATCACAATCTCATTACCTTTCCAATACATCTCCCTCCCATATATAATATACACTTTCACAAAATAAGACCCCACGAGGTCTGGAGGTCTAGTGGAGGCTCCGGGAGAGGACAGACCTCACCTCTCCTCCAGTCGAGAGGTCCTTCAGCCGCCCTCTCCTCCTCCTCCTCCTCCTCCTCCTCCTCCTCCTCCTCCTCCTCCTCCTCCTCCTCCTCCACAATCTATCCTCATCTGCAGACGCCGTCTGAGGACTAAAACTATTTACACCGCGATTTGTTGTTCTTTCCGGGTGACCCCGGCGTGCTCCGGGGCGCACCGGTTAACCCCTATTTAAACCAGGAGTTCTCTCTCATCGATCACGCGGCCCTGCGCACGGCCGGCGGGGGGGGGGTGGGGGAGGCGCGGACGAGAGCTTACGCCAGGGCGCCGGGGCTCAGCCGTGACCCCGCTGCTCCTCGGAGGCTGGCCGGGCGCCCGCTCACCTCCAGACCTCTCGGCTAACTCGATTTCCAGTTACAAGTCGTCCCTCCCCTCCCCGCGCCGCCACCGGAAACTGCAGCAACCTGCCGCTCTGGCTAGGGAGCCTGAGTGCTGTTTACAAGGGTGTGTCCCTGTGTGATGCATGTGTGTGCACTATGTGTGTTCCACTGTGTAGATGAAGGGCTGTGTGCTAGCTGCATGGTGGAGGTAGGTAGATATATGAGGGGATGTGTGCTAGCTGCATGGTGGAGGTAGGTAGATGTATGAAGGGCTGTGTGCTAGCTGCATGATGGAGGTAGGTAGATGTATGTAGGGCTATGTGCTAGTTGCATGGTGGAGGAGTTGGGTGCTGTGTGCTAGCTGCATGGTGGAGGAGTTGGGTGCTGTGTGCTAGCTGCATGGTGGAGGAGTTGGGTGCTGTGTGTTAGCTGCATGGTGGAGGAGTTGGGTGCTGTGTGCTAGCTGCATGGTGGAGGAGTTGGGTGCTGTGTGTTAGCTGCATGGTGGAGGAGTTGGGTGCTGTGTGTTAGCTGCATGGTGGAGGAGTTGGGTGCTGTGTGTTAGCTGCATGGTGGAGGAGTCGGGTGCTGTGTGTTAGCTGCATGGTGGAGGAGTTGGGTGCTGTGTGTTAGCTGCATGGTGGAGGAGTTGGGTGCTGTGTGTTAGCTGCATGGTGGAGGAGTTGGGTGCTGTGTGTTAGCTGCATGGTGGAGGAGTCGGGTGCTGTGTGCTAGCTGCATGGTGGAGGAGTTGGGTGCTGTGTGTTAGCTGCATGGTGGAGGAGTTGGGTGCTGTGTGTTAGCTGCATGGTGGAGGAGTCGGGTGCTGTGCGTTAGCTGGACTGTACAGTTAGCTTTGCTGGGACAATTCCCCGGGAGACGGTTAGCAAGAATCCACCACACTGTGCCTTAGGGCCTCTGGAAGAGAGACTAAACAACACAGTCCCACAGGGACACACACACACAGCCTGTGGCCGTAAACGACCTACTACCCACCACACACACTCTCGCTCTCACACACACACTGTTTCTGATTGTATAATTTGTATAATTTCAAAAAAAAGAAAATCCAATTACCAAAATGGAGGCTAATAAATGCATAATCTCTAATAATGTTTCACTATTTAGATCAAAGTTGTTCTTTTTTTCCCTCTCTCCTCTTATTCCATCCAGCCTCTCTCTCTCTCGCTAACTCTCTCATGCAAGCAAGGCGACTCCAGGTGGCCTGGACAGTACACGCTTACGCAGCACTCTCCCCATTTCATGTCCTAGAACAGTTTGAACAGCTACGTGTGTGTGTGTGGCATACGTGTGCGCACGTGTGTGTGTGCTCGCTGTCTCTGTGCACCCATGACGCAGGAAGCGATCGTGTGTCTTGGAGCGCACGCCACAGTGTGCGACGCGCGTGCGTCTGTCCGCGTCACTTCAGAAGCTCCGTGTGTCCTCGTGGCACATGACCGTTTCCTGGAATCACACGTTGTCTGTTTCCCTAAAGAGAACAGCCAGCCCAAGGATGAGAGACTCCTTATCCTTTCCTGACTACAAAATAAAGGCTGCCTGAGAAGTGAGACAAAATGAGACCACAATCAATAGTAGCGCTGGGGGGGTGGGGGGGGGTGTACACACGCAGATGCACTGATAAACACACACACACACACAGACGTCACCTGCAGCGCTACATAATAATCAGCTCCAAACACCAAACATACAGTACGTACACACTCACCCCCACCCTCTCACACACATCAATACCTTGACACACAACACACACACACACAGATACACACACACACTTCATTTGGAAATAAATGCTTTTACGATGAGTGTGGAGCTGCATTGTTAATCTACAGAGAGAGAGAGAGAGAGATAAAGAAAGGGAGAGAGAGAGAGAGAAAGGGAGCGAGAGAGAGAGAGAGAAAGGTAGAGAGAAAGAGAAAGAGAGAGGCAGGATGAGATTCTGAGATTCCACACACGGCTCTGTTTTAAGACAGGGAATACCACCACAAAATAATGTTTTCTCTCTCCCAACCCCTCTGATCAATTTTTAATTTGGCCTGTGCAGCAGTGCTCTTGCCGGGGCCATGCCTGGTAATTATGGCGTTTTATTGACAGCTGCCTTCCCGCGGGAGGCTATTTAAAAGAGGTTTAACCCCAGAGCAAGTCCCAGCCTCCGCCGCCTTTGAAGGTGTCAAGTGCATTGATCTGAACTCCAGGACGCTCCGGAGGGTTCTACCTGGAGGTGTGTGATCCACGCTGTGCCTCAATTACAAGGCCAGGCCTGCCCAGCGCTCCCCCTGACCCTCACGCACTGTCCTGCAGCTACGAAACAAACACACACACTCTCTCCGTTTGTCTGTCTGCCTGTTTGCCCTCTGAGCCTCCTACATCCTCTCGACAGAGCACAGAACACACACGCGCGAGCGCTCTCTACGCTGTAGACTAGCTCATACAGTGATCACCACATCACATGGAGGGGGAGGGATAAACAGGCACGCAGACATATCTCTGCTGGGGGGAGATAGGAGGGGACTGATGAGAAAAAGTGGGGAGGGAAGAGAGAGAGAGAGAGAGAGAGAGGGAGGCAGAGAGGGAGAGAGAGAGAGAGAGGGAGAGATGCGAGAGAGAGAGAGAGATAGAGAGTAGAGAGAGAGAGAGAGAGATAGAGAGAGAGATGAGATAGAGAGAGGGGTAGTAGAGAGAGGGAGAGAGAGAGAGACACCGTCTACAGCACACGGCCCCGCAAAGCAACAGAGGAAAAGAGGAAGGAAGAGACTCGTGAAAAAGACATCAATCCGGATAAAAAAAGAGCAACATGACAGAAATTAAACAAGATTCCTGTGTTTGAGTTTGCCTGCTTGCCTGCCCCCTTTCAGGCTCCCATTGAAATTCTGGGCATATCCAACCCCCTAGGCTTTTGACACACTTTTGAAAACACCACACCCCCTCTTCCCTCTCTCTCCAGCGGGTCTCCAGTGCCGAGCATAACCGCCTAACAAGAGGTGGGAGGGATGGGGGAGAAAGGGGGAGGAGGGTAGAAGGGGAGGAGGAGGTGTCAAGGGGGCATGGATCTTATTTTTTATTAAAGACGATTTCTAATGAAATCTACGGGCCGACGTGCGTGCGCGTGTGAGACGGTGTGTGTGTTTGTCGGGGGGAAAGGTGTACACGAGGGGGCGAAGGTGTGGGTCAAAGAAACATTCAAAGGCAAACACGGGGAACGAAGCAAGCAGGAGTGTCGAAGATTGAACTGGAGGAAAATGGGAATAGAACCACTGTGTGAGCAAAAAAGTTGCGAAATGAGAGAGGAGGGAGAGAGACAGAGAGAGAGAGAGGGAGAGAGAGAGAGAGAGGGGATTCACAGTGTTAGTTTCAGCCCTCTTGTCAAGAACTCTGTTTCCACACTGCCTAGTGCCTACAGTACCCTCTCCAAGACTTTAGAGATGAGCTTCCATACATGCCAGCCTACCCTCTACCTTGGTTACAGACAAACACACACACACACACACACATCACCCTTCTGCTCAGCTAAGACAACAGTTGTTGACTGCAGGTACCTTAAATAACAGTCACTGAGCCCAAACCCCCTCGTTCAAACAGTAGCTCAGGATAGCTGAACAAACTGACAAGCAACCAACACCCCTCCCTCCCCTCTCCCTTCTTTCCCCTCACCTCTCGCCACCCCTCGGTATCCTCCTCCCTCTCTCTCTCCCTCTGTCTCTCCTCCCTGTCTCCCTCGCTCCTCTGCTCTTGCCTCTCTCGTTTCAGGCTCCTGCCTTGGCAGGGCAAGAAGGTAATGATATAGCTGCCATGATGCAACACGCAGACCTGTCGACTGTCAAGAATTGAAATCATGAAGGAATAAGCTGTCATTAAGAGGGCCTCTCCCAGTAGTGGAGCTGTCAGGCGCTTGCCTTCTGCCGCCTCCCTCCCTCCCCCTCGCGCCACCCCCCCCCATCTCTCTCCCCCTCCTCTCTCTTCTTTGTCCCTCCAGTCCTCGCTCCTCTCTCTCTCTCTCTCTCTCATCCTCTGCCTGCCGCTCCTTCCCAGCCTCCCTTCTTCCCCTCCTCACCCTCGCCCCCACATCCTTCCTCACTCAACCCAACACTTCCTGGTCCTCCTCTCTCTCTCCCCCTCCTAATCCCTCCCTCCCTCCGTCCGTCTCCCTCTCTACCGTCTGGCTGTGCTGCTGCTGGGGTTGGTGATGGAGCGGACTCACCCTCACCTGTCACTCTGCAGCTTGGCTCTGGGAATAGCACCCCCACCCCGCCAGACACACACACCGCTCCCTGCCACCTCCTCTGCCCACACTTCGACACCACTCCCAGGTCCCCACTGCAAGCAAGTGTGTGTGTGTTAGCGAGACATGCCGTCTGTGAAAAAGTGTGAATGTGAGTGAGGCAGAGAGAGAGAGAATGAGAGTGTGTGTGTGTGTGTGTGAGAGAGAGGAGAGAGAGAGAGAGAGAGAGACAGAGAGAGAGATGAGAGAGAGAGAGAGAGAGAGTGAGAGAGAGAGTGAGAGAGAGAGAGAGAGAGAGAGAGGGAGTGAGGGAGCGAAGCGGGGGCGGGCATCATGGACTTGGGTTAAACTGAGGCTATTCATGTATCTGTGATATACTGTAGGTGGAGGGTGGGTGATGAGTGTGTAACTGAGTCAGAGGGATCGTCGGAGAGCTGGTCAGCCCTCTGATTCACCCTGTGTGTGTGTGTGTGTGTGTTAGGTTGGGAGTGTCTGGGGTCTGATTAGCCAGAGCTATCAGCTTTTTCCCACAATTCCCGGATTGGCAGGAGGGATCCCATTGGACAGCTGAAGTGGCTGAGCTTAGTTGCAAAGGAGCATGGGTAGGAATCTTAAAGTGGGCTTTCGCAGACAATCGGCAACACAACTGTGTGTGTGTGTGTGTTCCCTAAGAGTGTGTGCTCCTTCTATCTGGATCAAACCGTACAGGTATGACTCTAACGCACACTCCCTGACCTTCACCTCTGCAGTGATCTCCCCTGTAGAGGTCACGACAGAACCCCGTCCCCTAAGGCCTTCCCTCCGGAAAACACACTAGAACATTCTCCATCCACCCCCAACCGTAGGAATCCAGTCATAAACAGGCAGTCAGGTCTAAGTACACTCCACTGTCAGCCAGTGTGTGTGTGTGTGTGTGTATATGTGTGTGTGTGTGTGTGTGTGTGTATGTGTGTGTGTGTGTGTGTATGTGTGTGTGTGTGTGTGTGTTTGCCCAGCTAGTCACAGTCGGGCCTTCCTGTAAATGCCAACATGATGATGTGTCGGGGCGTAAGGATATGCTGCCTTGTTTACCATGATGAATGGTCACCGCTGCTCGCACAATTCTCTGTATCTCGCCTGTCACTTTGGCTCTGAGGAACACAACTGCACGGCAAATGTAATAATAGCCAGACTTACTGTTACAAACACACAAATCACACTCTCCCGCCCGCGCACGCACGCACGCACGCACACACGTCTCCGACCTGCTGTGGCGTCAGCCGGGAGACACGTTAGCGCTAGTCTTTATGACATTTAGATTAGATAGAGGGAGAGGGAGAGTGAGAGTGAGATGTAGAGGGAGAAAGGGAGAGAGAGAGAGAGAGAGAGAGAGAGATAGAGAGAGAAAGGGGGGAGGGAGGGAGGGTAGGATCTCCCCTAAGTCAATTTGAACGGCGGGCCGATGAAATTACCCAGGTAGCCGTGGCCAGTTTGACAAACGAGCGGTGAGATGAGGATGAAAATCCCTCGACAGTGTGTGCTGCTTCCAGCACGTTAACACACACACACACACACACACACACACACACACACACACACACACAGGAAGCAACAGACACAAGAAAGACAAATCAAAGTTCAGGTTTACACGCGTGTTCACGCCCTCTCACACACACACCCTCTCTCACACACACACACACACCCTCTCTCACACACCACACACACAAAGCGGAGATCCCGAGAGCCTACACGCTACAGACGAGGGCCCGGAGAGGCAGAGCGTCGGGCCTCTTAGCGAGGAGCCCATCGCGCACCAGAGATACATCGGCAGAGAGATCCCCTCAGAGGAGAGACCAGCGTGGAGGGGAGGGCTCCCGTGGCTTCCTGACACACTTCCTCAGACCTCCTGGTCTCCTCGCTAAGGCGCGCCGAGCCTTCCTTTCGTTTCCGTCATGTAGAACAAAGCAGCAGCGGTAAGGCTACAACAACACCAGGAATAGCTCCCCCCCAAACCTCACCTGCTAAGGTCCTGGTATCTGGGGTACAGCCCCTACAGGGGCTGGGGGCCCTTCCAAGCACACACAGAGACAATACAAGGGGGAAGGGATGTGTGTGTGTGTGTGTGTGTGTGTGTGTGTGTGTGTGTGTGTGTGTGTGTGTGTGTGCAGGGCAGGGCAGAGCAGTGATAATCAGGAACCCAGAGACCCGGGGTCTGACCTGCAGCTATGACTCTACACTGAGAGGAGAGATCAGACAGAGAGGGGGGGAGGAGAGGGAGAGGGAAAGAGAGGCCCAGGGAGTGAGAGAGAGAGAGAGAGAGAGAGAGAGAGACAAAGAGAAAGAGGGAGAGAGAGAGGAAAACTAGAAGAAAAAAAACATATATATATAGAACTCCTCTGTACATGCAAACCTCTGCAGGAGAGCGGTGACCACAGCGCCCCCTTCAGGTCGACCCCCCCCCAGCCTCCGTCCCCCTCCCGGCCTCCCTTCCCCCAGGCCTCCTCACCTCCATGGCGCGGGTGATGAAGGGGATCTGAGTCCCAGAGTCCAGGTCTTCGTTGATGATGAGGCGGCGGGCCCACTGGCCGGCCCGCACCACCCCGTTCCCGTGGATCAGCACCAGCAGCTTGGCCCGGTTCGACAGGGCGTCCGGGCTCAGGTAGATGAAACTCTTGGGCTCGTCCTCACTGGCATCCACCTGCACCAGGACACACGGGGTAAGGTGAGGAGCAGATCACCGCCGCACACATCCTACCCTGGTAGTCACGAAACGTGTTTAGGATGTCAAGGTAAGATTGAGGTCGTTTGTAAACAAGGTTTTTCAGGTACTGTGGGTTGTATGGGTCTTTCTCACTGTAGTTGTCTTGGGTTGTGTGTGTGTGTGTGTGTTTGTGTGTGTGTGTGTGTGTCTCCAATGTGTCTCTCTCGGTATGCCTAAAGGAATCTCTGAAGAGACACACACTGTCCATTATAACCATGGGTGGCAGCTGCAAAAAAAACTTAATCCAAGCAGACAAAGAAAAGTGAGTGGGGGGAAAATCTCCCCCTTTCTTCTCTTTCTCTCCCTCAGTCCCTCTTTCTATACTTGGGCTCTGGATAATCTGCTTAAAATCTGCGGTCACAAGTTCAACCCGATGCAGGTGGACAGACCCACCGCTACCATACACACACACACACACACAATCTCTCTCTCTCACACACAGTATTACTCTCTCACACACACACACACACACACACACACACACACCAGCACTCTCTCACACACACCCATTTCTCTATCTCTCACTTCCACAATATTTCATACACACACACACACACACAGACACCCACACAAAGCAGAAAATAACAATTTTCCACGGGAATAATGAGCTAAATACAGGAGCCAGATGAAGCAGTGAGAGAGCGTGGGGCTAATACAACTCTCCATCGCAGGCAGGGTGATTTACGGTCGCTGTTAGCGCCCCGCTCCTCCTCCGTCCACCCATACGACACCACCCCTAACGTCCCAATAAACACCGCCTGGAATACGAGAGAGAGGGATGAAGAAGGAGAAGAAGAAAGAGGGGAGGAGAGAAACAGATGTCCCCTTCCGAATAGTGGAGATGGAGTTTGCGTTGGGCGCCGGGACGAGGTGAGTGTGGAAAGTGAGAAGAACTCCTGACAGCGCGCAAAGTGTCGTCGCCTCCCCCCCCCCTCCTCCCCCTCTCTGCCCGTCTCAATGCAGAAAGTGATTAGACGACTGTTACCTTCTGACTTTGGGACTGGCGTGTCACAATACAGTTCATTTGTTGAGAAGACACTTCAGCAAAAAGGAGGGTGTGAGAGAGAGAGAGAGAGAGAGGGAGAGAGAGAGAGAGAGAGAGGAGAGAGAGTGAGAGCAAGAGAAAGATGAGAGCAGAGCGAGAGAGCGAGAGAGAGAGAGAGAGAGAGAGAAAGCTGGAAGAGCTTATTCCGGGGACGCACAGGAAATCATAATGACACGATGAAGCCCAGCACATTTACATCCATTTTCACATTAATACCCCCTTTAATCTTCCAGGGAAGAAATCAAAGGCCAGACGTGTTTGGGGGCTCAGCCAGTCTTACCGGGACGACTTCTCTCGTCATGTTGCACCTGGTCTCCAGAAGCTCATACACGTACTGGGTGATGATCTGAAACAAACAGGCAGACAACAGACACAACTTTATTGATAACGGGAACTTCGGACAACAATGCGTGAGATGGAAGGTTCATGGATGGAACACAAACCATGTGACCATGTGAGCGGATCATATACTATACACTCCTGTTGCACACATATGCACTGTACTAGATGCAGTGCGGCCTGTTCCTTTGGCTTGTATTTTGTATTCAGAGGTGTGTGTGTGTGCGTGTGTGTTGGGGGGGGTGCATGTGTGGGAGTGTTTCTTTAAGTGTGCCTGGGTATGTGTGAGAGAGAGAAGCAGAGAGAGGGAAAGAGAAGGAGAGCTAATTGAAAGTGTCTGGTCTCTGTAAGCCCAGGGAGGAAATCTCCAGTCCGGGGTAGGGAGAGCTGACGTAAGGTATGTTTATCCCCCCGGCAGCGACGCTAAGGAACTTGTATACAGAGTTGTTCCAACCCCAGGACAAACGTTTCATGGTTCAGTGACATCAACAATTTTCCCTTTTTTTTCCTCCTCCTCCTCCTCCTGTTCCTGTCCCCCTCAATCCTCCCTCGACAGCTGACAACATAAGGTGTGTGGGCCCACTTGTGTGGAAGCGAGGGGAGAGATGATAAAAAGTTGTTTGGTTATACGTGACTTGGCGAGGGTTGGCGAGCTAAAAAACTGAAATGAGGGGATCGCTTTGTTGTGGTATGTAGCGTCTACCGTGTGTGTGTGTGTGTGTGGTGGGGGGCAGGAGAGAGATGTAAGGGACAGCTAGAAAGAACTGTGTGTCCGTGCGCTTGTGTTAGCGCCGCGCTGTCTACCAGGGTCAGCCTGGGTAACAGACTGGCAGCTCACGATCCCTGGTCACACACTGGACGCCTGGCTGACACGGTCTCTCATGCGTCAGACACAGGAGGGATGTCGAGGGCCTGGGGCAGCTAGCAGACAGGCTAGCTAGCGAGCTAACCAGCACAGGCTAGCTAGCGAGCTAACCAGACAGTGTGTATCCTGATAGGTCATGGATCTAAACGGAAAGCTGTTTATTTATTTGGTATGGCATTACCGTGGTTAATACAAGTGGAAATTAGGAAATGAGAGAATGCTATGTTCAGTGGGAGGTCTTTCGCTTCCTTCAAGACGAGTCAAAAGGGGAACGTTAATAATGTGTGTAATAATGCCGCGCTCCTTTAAGGCCAAAAGAAACTCATTGCTAAGTTGATTATGCATCAAAAATACATTATGAACAAAACGATGCAATGGGGATATTAGCCCTGGAGAGCCAATCGGAGGCGAGGGGACAGAGGGAACGAGATGAAGGATTTTACCATTTGACCCTGTGAATGAGAAACGCGAGGGAAGGCTAAGAGATATAGGGCCGCCTCACGTCGGCTAATTCGCTAAAATGTCAGGCCGGCTTGATGAAGACGAGAATGATTCCGGGGCTCAATATGCTCGTGTTTAATGACATCAATAAGCCTCGCAGGAAATTTCATTTGCGCTACATTATTTGTTCAGCGCCTCAGGTGGCCCGGGGACCATGTGATACGGTGGAGAGACGGGAGGGAGAGAGCGAAGGAGGGCGGGAGAGGGGGGATGGATGGAGGGATGGAAGGAGTGCAAGGAGGAGGGAGGGATGGGGGGACGGTGGGTGGGCCGAAGTGGGCCAGTAAGTGTTTAATTTAGCCAGCAAGAAAACCAGCCATTTCTTAATAAAGTGTATGTTTTGGTGTGTGTCTGTGTGTGTGTGTGTGTGTGTGTGTGCCGCTCCATATGGGACAGTCAGATGGTCCACAGAAGCAGTCATTGTTCAGACTTACAGACCTGGGGGTCATGTTAGAGGAGGAAGAGGATTAGATTCACATGAGGAAGTGCTGGTCTGAGATCAGTATCGCTGCAGGCCTGGGTTTAAACCCACCTCAGGTCCAATGAACCACAGAATCATACAATAACAAACTCGCTGGATCAGATGGCTACACAGAACACACACACACAGAAATACTCACACACACACACACACACACACACACACACACACACACACACTATACACACATACACAGAAACACACACACACACAGAAACACACACACTCACACACACACACCACACACACACACACACACACTCTCACATACACACACTCAGACACTCCCTTCTCTGCGTGGGCCTCTTGCTGCCATCTCCGCAGCAGATCAGCGTAATAAGAGAAGCCTCTTTTTGTCACATAATTAACACGGTGTTATTAGCAGCAGAATGGAAGGGCCTGCAGGTAAGGCGTGCTAAGTGGCTACGCTGTCAGGAGTGGAGAGAACACGAGGGGGCCGGAGGGAGCCAACGAGCACTATTGAGATGGGCCCCCGGAGCAGAGCACAGCCTGGCGATGGGGAGCTAGCCCCGAGGCTAACACGGGCGGGGCATCCTAATCCTACGAAGCTGCCTCCTCCTCCTCCTCCTCCTACTGCTGCTGCTGTTGCTGGTGAGACGGTGGAGGTGAGAGGACGAGGACGAGGACGGTGTGAGCCCCCGCAAGTCTGGAGGACGACGCCGGGGTTTGTTTAGGGAGGAAGAGTTGTGGTGAGGAACCGAGGAGAGAGGGGGGGATCAGGGAGGAAGGAAGGGCTCAGAGGCAGAGGGGGGCGACGGAGAGGTAATCTAGAGGAGTCTTTGGGTTGGTTCTGCCAAAGCCCACATCGGGGACAGCTGAGAGAGATGAAGGGAGTGCGGGGGAGAGAGACGGAGGACTAGCTGGCCTTGACCAGTGCGTGTGACTGGGTGGCCCAATGTTATCCCACCTGACCTCACTCAGCCTTCTCCCCCCCTCCCCTCACTTCTCAGGAACAACACCCCAGGAACACACACACACACACCTCCCCTCTCTATGACCCCCATCTTGCATTGACTCATGGCTAAAAGGTATTAATGAAGACCTATGTGACGGTTAGTCTATTTGTAAACCCCACTGGCGGTCAAATAAATATGGGGAGGCCCTCCCCATCGGAAAGGAAGAGAGAGAGAGGGAGAGAGAGAGAGAGAGAGAGAGAGAGAGAGAGACTGCAAGAGAGAGAGAGGGAGAGAGAGAGAGATCAAGACCTCCCACATTGAGTGTTTTGTGCGTGTGTGTGCGTGTGTGTAATACTCTCTGATTACTGCGGTCATGCTTGGTCAGGCTGACCGTTCTCGGGGCGATAAGGAGATGATCTACCGGACATGGAGGAGGGGGGCTGGGGGAGGGGTCATGGGGGTGGATGAAAGTGTAAGCCTCGCAATGACCACCGCACTGCAGGCATGCAAGTAGCTTGACCAGGTGCTGGAAAGACAGACCCGCTCTCACACACACACACACACACACACACCACACACACACACCACACACACACACACACACTGACAGTCAGCCGGCACAGTTCCCTCTCTGAAAGCCACTCAGCCATCTATACGCGCGGGGCGGCGAGATCAAAGCCGTTTCCATAATGAAAGTTTAGGCTCTGCTCCATCAGCGACAGCACCCAGAGAAGAAGCCTCCCTCCAGCCAAAGAATAGGGGGTAGGGGGGGGGCGGGGGGACTAAATCCCTCCACGCAAGCCTGCCGCAGCACGGGCGGCTGAGCAAAGCCAACAGCGAGAGAGAGAGAGAGAGAGAGAGAGAGAGAGAGAGCAAGAGGAGATGAGAACGGTGTTTATTTAAAGGCTGCCTTGTACGACAACAGGCAGAGAATTAAAATAGGGCCCATTGTTGTCTGCGCGCAGTCAGTAAGTCTGCCGAGCGACGGGGGGGACTAAGACGCGGGGAGCGCGCTCGCGACTCCCAGACGGGCTCCGTGCTGCTGCTGTGTCTGGGGGGAGCACGAGACAGAGGGGAGGGAGAGAGAGAGAGAGAGAGAGAGAGAGAGAGAGAGAGAGAGTCAGAGAGAGACTCTCTTCTACTTTAAGGCCGTCTATTGACCAGTGCGAAGGTCAAATCCTCCCCGACGGTCCTCCACCTTCTCCCACCTTCTCCCACCTTCTCCCACCTTCCCCCCGTTCCTCCTCCTCTCCAGATTGCCAGCACTAGGGTCATTCGGACATGGATGGGAGTCAAGACATCAAGAGAGACAGCTGCCGTTTGTTGCCTCTCTTTAAGGGAGACCCTTTTATGCTGTGAGCAGAACAGCCCATGACTGAAGGGTCCCAGCAGGAGGTCTCGGGCTCCATTGGAGTGAGTGTGTTGTGTGTGTGTGTGTGTGTGTGTTTGTGTGTGCCACAATCTATACAGGGGCCACAGTCCACATAGATACCGATGCTGCCTGTGCGATCCTACTGTTGACTGTACAAGGCAGAGAGCCGTTTGCACAGAGCAAATGAGCGAGTGCGTGTGTGTGTGAGAGACTGCGCAAGAGAGAAAGGAAGAGATAGGGAAGGGGAGAGAAAATCTTGATAATACAGCCATCTGGCTGAGTTTGCTTCATTAGAATATTGTATATCTGTGAGTGTGTGTGTGTGTGTGATTCCACAGATGCAGGCAGAGGATAGAAAAGCCCTCATTTATGAACAGCTTAATACTGTTCCATCTGGGTCTGGCCCGAGCCTCGTGCGCTTGTCACCCATCAGGGGAGACGATCACTTACAGCAGGAATTACACTCTCACTGAGCCTTACACAGGTTGAGGTGACCCTGTTCACACACACACACACACACTCTCTCTCTCACACTCCCAGATACGCACTCACGCATGCGCACACTCTCACACGCATGCGTGCGCATTCACACCCCCACACACACACACACGTCACATGATACTGAACGAACAGGGTGTTTCCAACACAAGCCGACACACACCCTCGGAGGACGTGTCACCGAAGCGGACACACCAGCGTACGGCCGTCCGACTGGAAAGCCCTCCCAGGTGTCGGGGCTCAGCGGCGCGGACGTCTCCCCACGACGCCACATCCCATCGCGTGTACGTGTGTGCGTGGACACACACGTACACGCGATGGGATGTGGCGTCGTAGTCCCGACTCCTCGCCCCCCCTCCCCCCGATTCGTATTAACACACCCACCAAAGACAATTGGGGGACGTGTTAACACAGAGAGAACGGGTAACGACTGAGCGAGCATGAGGAGGGGTTTCAATTTGCCTCTGGCCACACACACGTCCACACACACACACGTGCACACACACACACACACACACACACACGTCCACACGTGCACACACACACACACAAACACTACATTGTAGCCTAACAATGTGGAGACGGGCTCGGGGTTGTCTTCAGACGTTGTTATTTAATCACTTGAGTCCCTGTGAACACAACTATGTTAAAGTAGGCGCACACACGCGTGCACACACACACACACACACACACGGGCGCACACACACACACGAGCGGAGATACGAGCGCAACGGGAATGTTGGAGGTACGCACGACTGCCGCAGTTCATTAGTCGTCCTCAAACCAGGCAAAGTGAATCATCAAAGCGCTTTCTGAAATATCTCCATATTCCCATGATAATTACGAGAACGTCTGCTAAGGAAGAGCAGGAGCTCGCTCGAATCACGTGCACCCCCCCCCCGCCCCCCCCACCCCCCCGGTATTCAAACCCAGCTGTGAGCCTTTCCCTTTCGCACGCTCCCCCTAAACCAAGACATCCTCCACCTCGTCCCTCCGTCCTCCACCCGTCCCTCCATTCAGACGGGGCTGAAGTGCAAATTGGACATCTGGTGCTGTGATGTCTCTGACAATGCAGCCCGTCGTCGCCCCGCACATGCCAATCCGCTCCTCGCCACAGACCGGCTTGTCGACGCGGGAGAAGGAAAAAAATACTAATATATGTGGAGAAGAAGAAGAAAAAGAAAAAAAGAGAAGACAGCTCTTGGTCGAGAGAGAGAGAGAGGGAGAGGGAGGGGGGGAGGGAGAGACAGGGAGAGAGAGAGAGAGAGAGAGAGAGAGAGAGAGAGAGAGAGAGAGAGGGACAGGGTGCGGAGGGGCGCCTTTCATCACCGCGTCCAGGGACAGACGGGCGAGGGCGCCTCGACTCCTGGCGTCTCGCGCAGCCTTTACAGTGCATTGTGGGTACAGGCGGGCCCTCTCGAACGGCTGATTGAGGGCATGGTGGGAGGTGGGAGGGGGGCGGCGGTGAGGGTCATCGTACGGAGAGGAGAGGCTCTCGAGACGGAGGCTTTATCTCCCTCTCACCACTGACCCTTGACCTGTCTACACGCGCTCCCGCACTTCCATCCAGCGACACTCTCCTGCAAAAGATGCAGTGACTGGTCTGGGGGAGATGGGGGATGAAGTCCCTCCCTCCCCTGCAAACCACTTTACCAGGTACAGAAGGACTACACAGGCACCGGGATACAAAAGATGACCGCGGCCTCCGAGTTGGTGCGTGGCTAGACGACGGCCGCAAAGTCGTTTCATTGGTTTTCTAGACAGGGTCCGCTCTGTTCCAGGAACTCGCTAGCAAGAACCAATAGGGGAACGCGTCACGGTCCTGGTTTGGGTGTGACACGAGATCAAACCTACTGGTGTAGGGCTACTCTGTCTGACTGCAGACTCACTGGTCTGGGAGGAGGGCAACGCTAACCGATGTCCAGCTCTTTAGCTCGGATCAACACTTGTATTCACTAGCACAGCTAGGACCAAAACTGACTGACTGACTGCTGACACTTTTCTTTACGAAAAAAAATATACTTTTTTTTTAAACCTCAGAATCAAATGAGCATACATCCTCCTTGATGAAAAGTCCTTCCCTCTAAACGAGTTGTTCCCCTCTGATGTGGAGGTTCAGGAAGTTTAAACACCCGTGTGTTCTCCGGGCTGCCAGCTACCAAATGTTTGCTCGCAGCTTTTTCGATGTTGGGAGATACATCCGCCGCCAACAGAAAGGGAGCGTTCACCAAAGGCTAGCTCTCAAAGGAGCTACCTGGATTAGACACAAAGAACACCCAGGTAATCCCACAAAAGAGTCAATCTTTGCCTTTGAACTTCAAAGAATGAACAGAACAATTAAAGCCAAATAGAGGGGTGCAAATGAAGAAAGATGACAAAAGAAAACATTTGTCTGATTAGTTTATGCATATTGCATGGCCTGAGACGTAGCTAGAGAGTGATGGATTAACTGATGAACGTATAGATAGAGGCTGGGAGACGTCTCTGTTATCAGAACAACTTGGGCTGAGTGGCACCTTGACACCTAACACATCCTGATCACTGGGTTGTCATGGTGAGTTTCTAAACCCGAGTGCCTGTCCCTGAAAGTCCTTGTCTTTACAAACGCTGTCTCTCCCTCCACACACACACACACACACACACAACACACACACACAGGACAGGACAGGCTTCCAAATATCAAATGATAGTTATTGCAATTAAAAATATCTGAAAGCACAGGTACATCCTATCCATCATTAAAGTGTGCCCCTTAATAATTCAAAACAATCATTTTTTCATACTTTACTTGAGTCGAAAATCATTCCCTTTCTCTTTTTTAATTAACTACCGATGCTACGCTATGGTGAAGTAAAAATAATACTTTGAGCAGGGGATATCTTTTGAAGAGAGTTCCAGAGAGTTCCAGAGTGTCGGTGTGTGTTCTGACAGCTGAGGAGGAGGAGTGTGGCGGTGGGTGGGAGGCAGAGAGGCAGGGTGGTAGGGAGGCAGGGAGGCAGAGAGGCAGGGAGGCAGGGACTACAGCATACCTCTCCCAGGGCCTCGTATCTTTTCTGGTTCCAGCGGTGGAGGTCCTCCCTGGCGTTGAACACAAAGGCCTCCCCGGTCTTAATGTGCCTCAGCTGGCCCTCTGATACCACACAGGCAGGCAGACAGGGGGAAAAGACAAGACAGTAGAGTGAAAACATGGTCAAGAATTGCTCGTTCAAACCCTTGTTCAAACCCTCCAGTATAGTTGAACAGCACAGTGTACCCCTGTACGGTGTCCTTGAGTGCCGAGAAAGGCGCCTTTATATAAATGTGGCCTCCGTTGTTTGTTGTGCTTTCATGAGTCATTCGACTCAAATCGTCCACTTGCTCACCCAGAGGAAACCCTGTTCACACTGTCTTGGAGGCTAATGTTGGGAGCAGGACTAACCACGGTGAGCAGGGAGAGAGTGTGCTTGTTAGGTCTCCCATCTGTACACACTGAAGTAGTTCCGCCTGTCAAAAGAAGCAAACTAGCTTTGACCTTGAGTTCAGAGTGAGCTGAGACCCTGCTTGGCTTGCCTGCATCTCTCTCTCTCTCTCTCCTCTCTCTCTCTCTCTCTCTCTCTCTCTCTCCCTTCATGCAATTAAAAGCCTTTGGCTGCCGTTCCCCCATCTGGCAGGTACAAGGACCGTGGACGCACAGCACTCTTCCAGTCACGACTCCAACGGCCTTCTGGGACGCCTGGCAGAGCGGGGCCCGGACAGCTGGTGTGGCGGAAACTCACCCTCTCTCTCTCTCTCTCTCTCTCACCCTCTCTCTCTCCCCCTTCTTTCTCTCTGCATCCCTCTCTCTCTCTCTCTCTCCCTCTCTCTCTCTCCCTCTCTCCACCGCTCTGGCCACCTTGTGCTGGCCTACCTCTGTATTTCTTCCCAGATCTGAGGACAGGCTGGGGGGTGGAGGGGAGGCGGAGGGGGGGGTGGGGGTGGCACTGCGACCAACACAACTGTTCCTCACACTCCCTTTGAGGCTGTGGTTTGGGTGGCAGCCAAGCGGCCTTCACTGTGGACGACCCCCCCACCTCCCCCCCCCCGCCGGGCTCAGCTCCATGCCCAGCCAGGTGGCACAACCGTCAGCCACGAGCCGCCGGCCGGCCGCCCGACATCCACTCCCGCCCCCCAGGGGGGGCCGAGCAACGGCGCCGATTAGTTGAGCCGGCGAGTGAATCTTCCACAGTTTACAAACAGGCATATTAACCTCAAATAGATTTCATGCAAATTTGCCGTTGGGGGAGAACTTTTCAACACCTGTGTGTCGAGTACATCCACAGCCCGGGTTGATTTACTAATCAAGACAAAATGAGCAACAAGCGAAACGTAATCTTTGGAGGAAGAGCAATTTAAGATTACCTCTATTTCTGTTAAATCCTCCAAATATAGACCTGCAGAATGAGGCCATCTATCCTGCAGTTGACACAGCCAGATAATGAAGAAGCGCTAAACAGTGTTAAATTGAATTGTGACCTCTATCATACGACTGCAAAACGCGTGCAAATAAATAAAACACTGAAATAGTACAAAGTACACATACTTAACCCAAACTGCCATTGGGGTCTCATATTTCCTCAATTACTACACAGCCACGGCAGAGAAACGTGTTTCGAGGAGATTGCGCAATTATTCTCCTCCTTTAAATGACACAATCGCATCTTCTTCATCGCCACGGTAATCTTACCTTACCTCGTGTGGTGAGTTTTACAACATTGGCTTTTTGCGGGTGGCTGTTAAACAACATATTTTGGCAAGGGCTTCCAAACGACTTGGAGCACGGAGGGGGGGAGGGGCAGAGGAGGGGGAACAGGGGGAACACAGGTTTGAGAAGGAACCCACACAGAAGTACCTTGAGAAATCAATCATGTGTTCATAGAGGGAGCCGAGTGGGACCTGGGAACAGTAGCGACTAACAGAAGGAAGAGTGGATCTTAATGAAACCCTACATGTGAGGTGTGCGTGAGACAGAGAGAGAGAGAGACCGAGAGAGGAGAGAGAGGGAGAGAGAGAGAGAGAGAGAGAGAGACCGAGAGAGAGGGAGAGAGAGAGAGAGATAGAGAGACCGAGAGTAGAGAGAGAGAGAGAGAGAGAGGGAGAGTTCAGCTCCATCGCCTCAACAACACATCGTCTCAGAGGAATTCGTTTTTCTCAACTTTTCTCCCCTTTTTCCGTCGTAATTAGCATTCTGCTCTCAATTTAGAGGCTTAATTAGGTGTACATAACCTTGGATTTCCTAGTAATGAAAAACCGGAGGGCTACTGTGATGAAGCCATCATCTTTAGTGATTAAGATACCTGCAACAATTGTACACAGCCTCTTATATTTTCACTTCATTACATGGTCAAATTAACATTTTTTTTTAACCAGGGTGGTGCTCTAAAAATGTCTCCCGGCCATGGCAGCGGTGAGCTGGCTGTAGACAGAGCCTGGGGGGGACGAGGGAAGTTTTAATAGAAATGATATTTCTCACAAACAGAGGGACAGAGAGAGAGACAGGGACAAAGAGGAGAGAGAGAGCGGGAGGAGAGCTCCTCCACTCACCGTGTCTCTCCACATCTCCCTCTCCACTCTCCCTCTCTCACTACTCCCTCCCTCCCTCCTCTCTCTCTCTCTCTCTATCTCTCTCTCTCTCTCTCTCTCTCTCTCTCTCGGCAGTCTGTGCCGGCCTGTCCACCCGCTCCTGAAAGACGGCGAGACTATGCTAATGCTCCGTCAGCCCCAGTGCAAGGCTGAGTAGGTTACTGACAGGCTGTGGAATACACAACATGTCCTCTCCTCATGCAGCCACAGGGACGCCGGGGGAGAGACGGGGGAGAGACGGGGGAGAGTCAGGGGAGACGGTGACAGAAAGCAGCACAACCGGAGAGGACGCGTTTGGGGAATACTAAGAGCCAGGAAACACAGACACTCCACCTGTACTGGCGCGGCACTAGGGGACTGTGGGGAGATGGTTTCCTGGAGCTGTCAAACTGAGAGCCAAATGTATGATGTCTTGAATGAAACGGCGAGAAATTTCCCTTCGAAACTTAATACCGGTGTTATATCTGAGTTGTAGGGGCAGCAGTGATCACAATATTGGCTTGCAGAGGTTAAATGTCACCCTTGAGGACTGGTGACGACATAACGGTACAGGATGCAACACAAGGGTCTGTTGTGGCACTCACGCTCGTTGAAGGCGTACTCAAACTCCTCGAGGGTCTTGGGGAAGATGAGGGGGGGCTCGTCTTTTTTCATCAGTTCATCTAAGTCGATCCTGGATAGCAGATCTGTGAACGGGCCACAAGGGGAGAGAGAGGGAGAAAGAGATGGGAGAGAGAGAGAGAGAGAGAGAGAGAGAGAGAGAGAGGGAGAGAGAGAGAGGGAGAGAGGAGAGAGAGCGAGAGAGACGAGAGAGAGAGAGAGAGGGAGGGGAATAAGTTGTTTTAGAAAGAAGCAAAGTTTGATACAGTAGGAGAATTATGAGAGTGAAAATAACCTCATTACCTTTCAGGGCGGTTGTTTTCTCCTTATCTTCTGGCCAGCGACCTGGGCCATGGTTATCCACAGAATGAATGGCAGGAACGCACAAGGATGAGTAAGCATGGGTCTCCTGGTCTCGTGGGTCACTGTAGGTTGTCCTGGATTAAGTGAAATGCATAATGTTAAAATGTAGGCTAAATATATTTATTGACATGTTATTATATGTTATTAACAGAACAGTTGGACTGCTGGACGCTAGGGTATCAGCATCTGGGCTAGCCCACATAATGTTGACTCGTCGTGATAAATTAATATAGTATACATTACATTACAATACAGTTTCTTTCTTTAGAAATCAATTCAATTGATTGCAATTATCAACAAAGATGTAACTAACTTGGTTATAGATGTTTAAAAACATTGAGTAAGGCAAGCGACATTATTTTGGAGTAAGCAGGATGTTTTGGCGGCAGGAGTATGACACGGCAACATTGTTGTTAAACATGCGCGAGTATGTCACGCACACGTGTTGTTATTAAACTTGCACAACAAAGGGCTGCTACTGCAAGCACCGGAATCCAAGTAAATATGCATGTATTATCCAATATGGTGATTAAACAAGTAGTTAACACAAACTATGGTATTTATAATTAGCAGGGAATGTGATCATGCACTCAACAAGTAAAGGAACTCGAACTGTTTTAATGAGACGAGAGTCGAAGATGATATACAGTGCATGTGAAAGACCGACAGCCTAATTTAGAATCATGCATTTTTGCTTTAACCACATACCATTACTATCGACTGTCCAGTATCCGTAGCTTCCTTGTTGTTTATAAAACAGGAAGGAATCGTAGAGATACAGAAAGCCAGGACGCTTCCGGGTTACTGAGACAACCGACGATCAGGAATTTTTAAAGACACAGACACACACTATCCACATCGACCATGATGAAACACGTTCTCACCAGCACTGTATGAATAAAAACATAGATTTTCAGTCGTTGAATCGACGTCTTAGACACTAATAATAACTACATAGAGGTTGTGCTCAATGTCCTCTGAGCATTTGTTATGCATGGATTTATTCAGACAATTTAAATCGGAAACATTCTGTATCAAAGTATATTCTAGAGAAGAAAGCAGGTGGCATTGAATGATAAATGCTCCCCACAAATAACGAAAATGTTTAGGTAGGTTTGTGCTCAATCTCCTTATTTACCCTATTCAAATCTGTGCATATTCTTTAACAAATTCAATTGCGACTTTGTGATGCCATACAATGCCTGCCTACATGTCTCCTTGAGTGATGTCTCTTATGAGTGAGATATCCGAGCACAATGAGGGCTCATGGATTTGTCATGCGTTTGTTTGGAGACGTAGACTCATAACTTTCTCCTGGTATACACATTCTTTGTGAGGGGGTTAGAGTGAGGAAACATACAGTACTGTCTTGTGTTGAAAGATTATGAACCAGTTCACATTTGACAACGTATCCGGGAAAAGGAATCTGTCAGTCCTCTCCTCGAAGACACTGCAGACATCCAGTATGTGGTTAGGTGGTTGAAATTAGCCAACTTGAGAGATATTCACTGTCCCTGTTGATGTATTCACCACGTGTGATAGGAGAGCATGCCACGGGGAAGCAATGTAAGAGCCGTGATTTGTATGCAAGCAGATCAGAAAGATTGTTTCGACCCAGACTAGATACACGGCAAACACAACTATTGTAAAAGTAGAAGGACGTAAAGCATGTTTAATTCAAAAAGATGTCTCATCGCATGAAAAATACAGCACGCCCCCCCCCTCACTCCCCCTCCCCCGTGAAAATGGTTACAAATAGAAAACAGTGTTGTAAATGTTCTCAGTGAACTAAAGTTTGACTGCGACAACATAACCAGTCGCCACGTGGTACAAAGCCGAAATCAAAATACCACAAAACACATTCTGAAGCTACTTTCGTGTAAGCAGGGGAAAATATGCTGACGCCCTGTATACAAGTTTCTTGAAAACATCAACATCCTAGTGCTCAGTCCCTCGAAACATCTTCCCCTTGATACGCAAACGAACCGTCTCCGATCCGAGAGAGACAGTACGTGAACGCACCGCCAAAAATCAAAGGGAAAACAACACGTCTACAAACACACAGGCGCCCCCACGTGCACACGCACAAACAAGCTAGCGTCGGTTGACGGGTGGCGCGTCCGTTTTGACAGCAGTGACATGCTCCCCGCTCCGTCAGGGCTGTGCGGGGGCTGGAGAGGGGCCGGGCGATTCAGGACTCCGGTGGAAGTATGTTCTCTGTAGCTCCTCGACCAGGACCTTCTCCTCCTCCTCCAGACCTGTGGGGTCCTGCATCTCCCACCTGGAACAAACACACACACACCACACACACAGATGTTAGGTTTTCTTTACTCATCCCCCCCCTCATATCACAGTCCTATTGTTGGAGTGCACAAATCGCAGCCCTGTCACTTTCTCAGCAGAGTGCTCTCTGCCAGGTTCAACGCGGAGATCAAGTGGAGAATACCCTAATGCCCGCGTTGAGACAGCAGCTCGCACACACCCACAGCAAGTGCCGGGGCGCACACAGCCTCAGAAGCACTCATCTGGGAGTCTGCCTCGGTGTGCGAGTGTGTGTATGTGTCAGATGCAGAGGTCTTGCTGTCAGACCTGGGGTAGAACGCTGTGTTTTACAGACACGAGCACAGGCAGGGGGAGGGGTGGCTCCCGCAGGCCCCCGAAGATGCTCTTTACACGCCGACACGGAAAAGTGGTGGAAAATGAGCGAGAAAACACAAACCTCTGCCTCGCTCTTTCGCTCTCTCTCTCTTTCTTCCTTTCCCTCTCCCCTCTCTCCCTCTGTCTCTCACTCTCTCTCTCTCTCCCCTCTCTCTCATCTCTCTCTCTTTCTATGTGCAGAACTATGATATAATGTCAACAAGAACTGGTATATGGAGATTCATCCATAGAGCAGAAGAAACTCAAACCCTTTGAGGATGGTCAATCAGATGTTTCTATCTACAGGGAGAGAGACAGACTGAAAGCCACGGGCAGAATCTTTGAACTGTCATGTCACACCATCCAATGAGAACTCTATCCAACTGTAAATGATTGCATTTTCATTGCAATCTCTCTGTCTCCTTTCATTCCCTGCCCCACTCCCTCTCTCTCTCTCTCCTTCTCTCTCTCCCTCTCTCTACCTCTCTCTCTCCCTCTCACTATGTTCTCCATATCTTCAAACGTGGCCGTATAGATGTATCGCAGATGAGTGAGAAAAGGACTTTTGGCGCTCATGCGATACGTTCCGTGCATACAAAGGAGCGCGTCCCAGTCCACGCAAGCACTTTGATGGAGTTTCAGCCTCACTCATTGTGTATATCTGGCCGAATCAGACATCCTCTTTCTCTTCCTCTCGCCGCACTGTCACCGTGGTAATTACCGTCTATACGGGGAGGATTTGTTTATGTAAATATGTGCGTTTGATGCATGGCTCCCTTCTCACATGTCTGCGCTCTCCTCCGCGGCCCTTACTCTCCGTCACTCAGACTGTCTCCCGCACGCACACACACACACACACACCACGCACGCACGCACCACACACGCACACACACACACACACACCACCACGCACGCACACACACACACACACCCCTGGCCTCCCCCTCTCTCTGGGTCTCCATGACAGGGCCGGCGGACCTTCACCGTCCAATGAGGGCGAAGGATGGGTGGGTGGGGGAGGGGGAGGAGGGGGTGGTCCGATCCTCGTGACGGCTCTATCCAGGACACGCCACACGGCGAGGCGTCCCGAGTGTGTGGACGGGGACGAAGAACCACAGCCGAGCCCAGGTCAATACATATCTGATCACCTCCCTTTATCATCCGTGGTCAGTCGTGACGCCAGGCCACAAAACGAATAACGGAAACACACAAAGAGAGAGAGAGAGAGAGAGAGAGAGAGAGAGAGAGAGAGAGAGAGAGAGAGAATAGCCCCATCATATTTACAAATGTCACCAACGTGTAAAATGGCCAGAGAGAGAGAAGAGAGGGGGAGGGATGGAGGAAGAGGGGGAAAGAGAAGGGGGGGACCCGGAGAGAGAGAGAGAGAGAGGGAGGGGGGGCAGGAAGGAGCGGTAAAGGTTTTTCAATGTTTAATTTTCAAATAGGATTAAGCAGAATGACATTTAGCTGAAGGTTACTTTCAGAGCAGACCCAGGCATTGTCTTAGCTGATATTGATATGCAGGAGGCACACCGCTTGTCACTGGGACAAACACCCTTGATGAATGAGGAGCCTTTCCACAGGAAGGTGTTAAGTGCAAATCCGTTAAAAAAAAAGAGAGAGAGAGAGAGAGAGAGAGAGAGAGGAGAGAGAGGATGTGGAATAGCGTGGCAACATTCAAATATGCATCAGCGCTACATCAACACCGGCTCATGTTACAAACATGGTTTGTCCACAGTACATGAAAAAGTACTGTTCACAAAGTAGTGTTTTAGTTTTGGAAAGATATGTCTTGTAGAAACCCACACGCAGTAGATCCACTTAGCTCTTAAGGCACACTCAAAATACAAGACTTATTTGTGTGTATCTCATTTCAGCAACTTCAACAAAACAAAGCCTTTTAGAAATGCCTAAGTAGGCTAAAGTTGACAATAACTTCGCGGTATCCTCATTTTCGAAAGTTTCCCGTTGGAAATTTACATCTTAATAAGTGGAGCCTTACCCTTTAATTCTTATGAGCCTGGCTCATTTCTAATGCATTAATACTGTACTTGCTGACTGGGCGCTTCCTCTGAATACAGAATAGGACACACATATTAAGACTCATATATTTACAGGATTGATGTCACAGGAGATTGTCCCTGGGAGAGGAAAAAAAAAGGTGCCTTGGAAGTATTTGAATGTGAACACAGTTGTGAGCCGCCGTGTCTGTTGTTGCACAGCACAATGACGAACCCCAACGCCACAGAACACAGAACTGTATCACACCCCATCAACTTGAATGGATCTCATTTGCCGTCGATATAAGGATATGACAAAGAGGAGGGAGAGAGACAAATGGAGAGAGAGAGAGTGGGAGAGAGAGGGGGAGGGAGATATAGAGAGAGAGAGAAAGAAAGAGAGAGCGAGAAAGAGGGTGAGAGAGCGAGAAAGAGGGTGAGAGAGCGAAAGAGAGAGAGGGTGAGAGAGTGCTAGCAGAGAAAAAACTAAAGGGAGAGGTTGAGAGGGAGGGAGAAGAAAGAAAAAGAAAGGAAGAGAGAGAGAGAGAGAGAGAGAGAGAGAGAGAGAGGGATGTGGGGAGCTGTCAGTGGTGGGAGTGGTTTTCCTCAGACTAGTGTGTTTGTGCTGTGTTGTGTGCCAGGCCAATCTGTGACAGGTACCTGTGTTTGTTTAAAAGAGTGTCTGTCAAACAAAGAGGCCTGCGAGCCCCCAGACACTCTGCTAAATGAGTGGGACACATGGTCTAATCAGAGGCTTCACACATGCTGGAGGGCCCCAGGATCCATCATAACACTAATCTAAATATTTAAAGTGCTAAACTTTCCAAAGGTCATGCCTTTCCAGACGTGCCCAGGGTGAGACGTGTCTGGGATAGGGAGCAGTCCTGAGCTAACCTGTCCTGGGTTGGGCTAGGCTAGGCTAGGCTAGGCTAGGCTAAGCTAGGCTGGGTTGGGCTATTCTGGGCTGGGCTAGGCTAGGCTAGGATGTTTTGTGCTGTGCTGTGCTGTTTTAGGCTGAAAGGACCAAGCGTTGGTCTCATAATGAAGATGTCACACCAGGCTACAACACGACACTAGCCCCTGCTCTTCTCCATGACACTGTTAGACAAGACTCGGCAGCCGTGACCACCAGAAAGGCTCCACGGAATATCACTGTTCATCAAGTAACACAAATGTTCCGTTGACAGTGAAACACACGAGCACTTTTAGCCGGCAGGGGCAGGAGGAGAAGCCACCATACAAACCTGCTTAAGTTGGAGTAACTGACAAGTTCACCGAGCGTGGCGGAGGTCATCGCTCAACTCAATTTCCATCGAGAAGTCAACTCCGATTCAATTTGGACATGTGCCTTTCCCCCGGCAGCGAGCCGGAGGGAGATTGTAACTGACAAGCATCGGACAAGCACGCTGGATCTGAATATTGACAAGATGGAGACTTGACACAAGGAATTACGCTCCGGGCAGACACTCACGCCAGCCACAAGATCCACTCTGTCGACCTTCTCCTCCCCCCATCTGTCCCGCCCTCGAAGCCCTCGAACCCCCACTCGCCCCGCAGCTCACACTCTCTGATGTTGACCCCCGATCCAACCTACCATCCCAGAATAAGCAGGATTCCACTGTCTCTACCTGAGTACGCAGCGTTGAAAAGGACCTGTCTGACTCAAGACAGGAAAGGAAGCGTTGCCTTGGTTGGCGTATCCAGTTATTATTAGATCAGGGGATACTGTCTGGTCTATTTGGGTTTATTCTGCGATGATCCACAGGGTCGGCCCGTGAGACACAGCGACCCTTCTGTCTCGATGAGTGACACATGAACCTTCCATGAGGCTCTCTCTCTCTCTCTCTCTCTCTCTCTCCTCTCTCTCTCTCTCTCTCTCTCCTCATGTAGACCCTCACTCTGTCTCTGTAGTCCACCTCAGTCATGGAGAGGAGCGCGTCTGGGCTCCTCTCTATAGCCGTGGCCAGTGGGTACACTCACACACACACACACACCCCCACACACCCACACACACCCACACACACACAAACACACCCACACACACAGGCAAACAGAGCCCCGGCCCGCCTGTCGCCGTGTCAAAGCCGACCCGGCGCCCGCCAAGCACGCGTCCTTTCCGACTCGAGGGCCGCCAAGAGAGGCGAGCGGAGAGCGCGATCAAACGTCCGCCGACAGATAGTGAGGGAGTGACCTTTTGAAACGACGGCGCACACCAGACACGTAAACACACACAGACGGGCGCGCGCGGGCGCAGACACTCACGCACGCCCCGCGCACAGAGGGGGGCACCTTCCATCCACGCCACAGCTTTAAACTCCAAATCCCAGCTGCGATGAGACCAGCACATCAGAGGGACGCGGCCGAGACCAAAGGGTCTTCTCCAGATATAAACCCCTGGATCTGGATCCCCTCCTTACGCTGGCGACACCCTAATGCCCAAACTACAGACGGATGAAGAGAGGGAGGATGGAGGGGGGGAGGGAGGGAGGATGAAGAGAGGGAGGACGGAGGGAGGGAAGGGGATAGGGAGGGGATGATAGAGATATACAGTTGTGAAACATCACAGCAACAAAGTTCGGGGCCAGCGATCAGATAAGAGTTGGGCTCCCTTTGGTGCGGCTTCCATCGTGTCATGTGACTTTCCTGAGGTGAGATTTGACAAGAAACGGACGTCTTTCCAATGCAATAATGGGGCTATTATTCAAATAAATATCAAATTGGGTTCTCTGAAGTCCAGATAACTCTGGTATTTTAGTGAACATCGCAGGCTGTGGAGAAATCTTCCAGGCTCAATCTTCTCCAGTCAGACAGTAAAAGTTTGAGTACATTCTGCAGCGGCCTAATTAATAAATAATTGATGACAGGCTATACATGAATGGAGATATTTCCATATTAATATGTTTGCCTGAGTCCAAATGTGTTTGTCTAGAAGACAGGGAGGTAGCAATTACATTCTCATCAACACTGTTGGAATTCCATACATGATTACTCAAGGAGTTCTGGATCACAGGATTCACACTGGACACAAACACACACACACACACACACACACAACAGCAAGTACTGATATATGTACAGTATGCATGTAAAATAAACAATAAACCAGAGCAGTGATCGCTGGAGTTGAGCAGTAGCTGCACACAGAGCACGCAGAGTGGCTCCGGAGTGTGAGGCAGGGGCATGGTGACAGCAGGTTGGCAGCAGGCTGGCAGCAGGGTGGCAGCAGCGTGACACGTCTCCTCCGTGTCAGGGCCTGCGTGACTCAGCCTCTTGTTAGGGGGGCCTCGGCCGGGGGGCTCCTGCCACGGCGGCGGCTGGCGCCTCGCACGGAAATAGCTACCCTGGGAGCAGGGGGGGGGCAGGGGGGAGCAGGGAGCTCAAGACCTCTTTACTTGAGCTAAATCATTACCCCTCAGTCAGCCGCCCGCGCCTCGCCGGAGCCTGACAACCTCTCACACGCCCGGGCTGTGTGTCTCCTTCCACAGCCATCAATTAGCTCTCTCTCTCTCTCTCTTTCTCTCTCTCGCTCTCTCTCTCCCTGCAGGAGCAACCCACCGCCGCAACCGCCTCCTCTCATAACCCAAACAAATGTTAAGCAGAGCGGGGCTGGTCGACTGGACATGCCTGCCAGGCCGAAAGATGTAAAACACTGGGTTTTTAATGTTGTTTTAATGGCTGTATCAGTGAAGGTGTGTGCCCTCTCTCTCTCCCTCTCCCTCTCCTCCCTCCCTCCCTCCCTCACTCCCTCCCTCCCTCCCTCCCTCCCTCCCTCCCTCGCTTCCCCCTGTAGATGTGCAGTAACGAGCTGGAGCAGCGAGACACCTGCTCAGGGCTGCAGCCAGCCAGCCTTCGGGTCCTGGGATCAAACAGCACCACACCGGCAATCTGTCATCTCCATCAGGACAGGCCACAGTCCACGGGAGAGGACAGGAGACGAGAGGAGTGAGAGGGGGTTTTTAGTTGACTAGCACCATGCCCGACGCGCACACAGCACCTCAACCCGAGCCCCGACACACAACCTCTAGAACACGGGGTATACATAAAACATAGGCAGACTTCACCCATGAATTAATGAACAAAGATGATCCCGGTAAACAGACAGCAACTTTAGCTTTTCCCCCCCAACCCCTCACCCCTGGTGAGTGTTCTCTCTTTCTCTCTCTCTCGTTCGCCCCACCCCGAACCAACAGCACGCGGAGGAACAAAAAACACATTCATCCCGATTTCACCTAGATATGCTCCCAGGAAATAGGCCATCACTTATTCAGCAGGTGCTCTTTGTCAGTTGTGCATATATAAACTATAAAACACACCAAGACATACACAGAGGATTTGAGAGTACTGACTGACACAAAGCCTGCTCGGAGACATTGATACTGCAAAACTTTATTCAAACCACCCCCCCCGCCCGTCCCCGTCCCCATCCCCATCCCCGTTCCCCCCCCAAATCATTATAATGCGCAATAGGAATAGTAGATGCCAGTCTTCGAAGGAGGGAAAAATCTGGAGAGACCACAGCAGCGTCTTCAAAGCGAAAGTTAATAGTTCCTCTTTTCATCGGCGTGAGTGAGGCGGCCCGGCGGAGCTCCGTATCACGCCGCGCCGGAGAGAGCGCTGGAGAGAGCTGTGTAAACAGCCAGCCTCCGCGGTCACAGTAATGACATTATTAGCTAACAGTCCCAGGCTGGCGTGAACCGATTAGCCCGCGAGGACATTGATCTCACCTGCGAGTGTGAACGCTCTTCCCAGGGGTGCGCCCTCCCCCCCCCCAGCCACAGGCAGAGGGGGTGTGGGGGGGGTGGGGGGGGGAGGCCTTTGGCCCATCTGATCACACACCCCTGCTCTTACCATTTCAAACAGCTCGTCTCCCCCCGATGCTAATGCCCGTTTTAGGAGGGGGGTTCAGGAGATAAGTAAGTCCTCGCTGTCGCCTCATTTAAAATCAAATGCCACCTAATTATAGCTGTATGTGTTTTCAAACACTCTGCATAATTTATTGTTCTGGCGCTTCTAATCTACAGATTCCTATCGGCGGACTGTATTTTCCCCTCCTTGGCTTATAATGAAATTATAATGCTCTCTCTCACTCCAGCCGCCAACAGAAGTGTGGAGGAGATAAGGGAGGCCGGTGGAAAAGCCTTGCAGAGACTCAGCTCACCTTGTAGGGATTTACTGCCGTGAGGGCCTATTGTCAACGCATGAGAGCTGGCATGCCAACACACACACACACACACACACACACACATTATTCAGCACACGCACACGCGCGTCACCTGGAATGAGTAACGCACGCTCACGCAGAGGCGAGCGCATCCATGGAAACACGAGAGCGCACACGTACACACACGCGCTCGGTCACTCTCCATGACGTCTGATTGCTGTTTGATGACAGTGGACGTCCCAGACCTGAGGAACACGGGAGCAGGTTTAGGAGCAGCATGCGGGTCGAACCGGCGGCTACAGGCACGTGCTGCCGTCTACGACACTGACGCAGTGACGGGATAAACACACACTGCATGTTACAGTGCGACGGTTTAGTGACCTTCACACATTCCCTCGCTGTTCTTTCATTTCCCAGGGCTTAATGTGTCTACGGGTCCTTCTGCGTATATACAAAACACCGCATGTAAACGGCACGCACAGGCACCGCTAACACTTTCATCAATGAGCCAGAGTGAGTGAATGGGCCAGATGGCGTTTGCATACCTAACAAGGTGTCTGTTCCTGGGGAAACAGGGAGGAACAAGGACCGGGGTAATGGATGGGAGAGGAGCATGCAGTTGTGCTCCCACCACCAGGCCTCTCCATCGCAGGACGTCGATGTGGGCCGACAGGCCGCGGCTTAACGCCTCAGACAGAGCCCCCCCTCCCCCCCCCGCGGAGCAGGCAGGACGGCAGGAGGTCGATACTGGGGGTTCCCTGTGCATACACACCCTGGGGGCCTGGTGCCCTGCTGCATGGTGATCAGCAGGGGTCTCAGAGATGCTCCAACTTAGATCTGAGGGCCCTAAGCAGGTGGAGAACATGGAGGGCTTTAGGACCCTTGCGGTGAAGTGGAAATGTTATCCTCTTAAACGGTAGGTCCAGTTGACAGATGTGTCGAATTGACGTCTTTCCATTTGATATTCAGGACAAATGTATACGATACAACGTGACTGACGGGGGGTGGTTGTCTATGGTAATGTCCACATTGCTTCAATGTCTATCAGATGTCATTTTGACAGATGTTTTTTCAAACCTAACCGGCTTTGAGACGGCATCCCTCTGAAGAGTCGTGCAAAATGTCACCTTGATATGACTGAATCTGAATTACAGCTGTTTGAACTCGAACCAAAACTGACAATGCTTGCCATAGGAGAACATTTGAGTGAGGAACGGAAGGGTTCATTTGAAGGGGCACCGCAAGTTGAACCCTTCTGTTCCTCGCTCAAAACTTTCCTTCTCAACGTTATGGAGAAAGAAAAAGGTGCAGTGGTCGAACTTTTTCTTGAGAGCTGTATATCTGGACAAACATGTCAGCCTCCTGGACACGGCCATTCGTTGGGATTCCTCTGTCAGAAGGTTTCTGGTCTTCTGGACAATCCTCCAGTTGTCAAACAGAGCAATGATTCAACTGTAGTGTTTATTTGAGCCCGTCACGACACGCTGATGATCTCTTTAGTCACACTGTAAGCCACTGCAAAGCTAGCCAGGCACACCTCAGTAGCTAGCTGCCCGTAGCCTAGCTGCTTGGTCATGATTGTAATGTTTTACTCTGAGGGGATTACTACACAGAACTATTGTGTTCTGTAGATAAGACCGTGCTACGTCTAGCCAACGTATTGGATTTCTCACATCAGGTCTGTGAAAGTTGTGTTTGTATCGATATGGTGAGACTGCAGTGGCCACTGTATAAAGGTCTAGTCACGTTAGTCACTCAGTGCACGTGACAAAACGTGACGGTGTCTGTTGCTGTTTGCTCGAGCGTAGCATGTAGAACCTGGGGGCTTTGCGTGCAAATCCTGTTGCATGCAGAGATTTAGATTTCTGCAGGTTGAAATGTGCTTTTCCGGTTCCTCTGTCAGGAGTCCTTTCGAGGAGGAATCCACCATTGCTGCTTGCGGCTATATTTTTCATTATTTATTTTTTAAGATATTAGCTATATTGAGGGACAACATTTGTCCCACAATACCTTCCTTGACCAACTAGCCGCTTCATAGCTAAATCAATAGAGATGTGTTATAATTACTGCAACTCTGGCCCTCTGAATGGAGGAATATACAGGTTGACGGGGGGTTGAACCAATCACAGCCTTGAACGGATGGATTCCCGATGGAGAAAGAGGGAGGATATTGCCATTGAGCATTCCAAATGTCAAGGCAACGGGAAATCTGACATGCAATTACATAACGATTATTGCAAAGTTTGCTGGGGTTCTGCTGGAGTCTAATATGCAGGCGATGGCCATAGGGGTTCATTAGAGAGCGCGGGCTGCCGTCGAAGGCTCCGCTTTCACCTCTGATCCTCGCTAATTTGATTTAGACCTGCGATTGGTGGGGAGAAGATGAGATGCAAGCTGCCTGGCTCAGGGGCGGGTTTTAGACAGAGGCATACATCACTGTTGCTCTCCTTCCAACCTACACGTGTCCAAGTGGCCCTAATCCATTCTGAGCCGCGGCAACCGAGGCCTAGACCGTTCCTATTCCTTGAGTTGATTTTCGACGGGGTGGATTACGGAGTCGTTTCTCGCCGGCGGATCGAGTGCGAGGCGGCGACGGAGGAAGAATGGAGGTATGGTTAGGTGTGTCGTCAGCCCCTGTCCTGTCCTCCTGCCCTCCTCCCCTCCCCTCTCCTGTGCTCCTGACCTCATTATTTATCCTCAGGACCCCCTGCAGGGAGTCACGGCAACAGTCCCAGATTCTCTTCCTCTCCCTGTGTTCTTTTATTAAAGCCACCTCACTTTACCTCACATCTCTCTCTCTCTCTCGTCTCTGTAAATCGCTCTTGGTTAGCTCTAATTCCCATTGACCCTCGACGCTCTTACTCGAGGCATCGCGTCGAGCGATGTGACCATAGCTAGAGCACCTGGGCATACCGTCAGGCCAACAGCCTGACCGCCTTCTCTCTGGGATCTCCCCATTCCCCCCGTATCCCTCCCAGATCGATATACCTCGCTCTCTCTCATCGCTCTCTCGTCTCTCTCTCTCTCTCTCTGCTCATTAGGTCAGAGTGTGGTGATTTGTCAGAGTGGCGGTGTTGATTAATTGGCCGAAGGCACCCCTATATTTGGGGCCTGTCAGCGGGGCTCCAGAGTGCCAGGGCCGCCCCACTGAGTTCCTCCACCACCCAGGTGGCCCCATTTGGGCTAAATGAGCTGTGAAGGGTCCCCGACTCTGCCCGCCCACCCTGCTGTAAAAAGCCCTACACACACACACACACACACACACACACACACGGACCTGCACAAAAGCATTCACAAGCAGGCAGAAACATGCACGCATACACACTCTCTCTCACACACGCACACACACACACAAGCTAGCCCTCCCTGCCACGCACCCCTGCGTTCCCACATGATTTGTCACACTCCATCAATAGACAATAAGTTACTGCCACTCTGGCCTGTCAATGGGCCTGTCTTCACCAGGCCCCCACTCTGTCTGATAGCCTGGGGGATGGATGTGTCTGTGTGTGGGGGTGTGTGTGTGTATGTTGTGTGGATATGTGGGGATTTTGTGCATGAGAAACAGAGAGAGAGAGAGAGAGAGAGGGAGAGGAGAGAGAGAGAGGAGAGAGAGAGAGAGAGGAGACGAGAGAGAGAAAGAGAGAGATATGGGGAATAGACACACTACTCTGTATGCACGTTCTTCCCAGGCCTTTTGTCGGGTCCATGAACCTGGAAGGCCAACTGTGGCGATGGGGCGGTGTGTGTGTGTGTGCGTGTGTCTGAGTGTGTAGGTGTGTGTGTCCAGGTTGTACAGTTCAGCCAATTACCTGGCCTTGAAGTCAAAGTCAGATTGTGTGCATGAATGCATGTTAATATGTCTGGCCTCTTTGCAAAATGACTCTTTCTACCAGGACAGAGACCTTGGTGAGCAAGACACCTACAACTTCCCCCCACACCACCAATGAAATATTGTGATGATGGGCAACAGAGGGGGAGAGATTGAGTTCTGAATTCCTCGTACAGCCAATCACCAACACAGCCGGCTGACTGGCTGACTGGCTGACTGGCTGACTGGCTGACTGGCTGACTGGCTGACTGTCTCTGTCATTAAGCACAGCCATCCACAGTGGCGTCCAATTTGAAAGTTACCTCATCAAAGCCGTACTTCACGGAGCCACTCCGACACTCCCGCTCTCTGATCTGACAGACGGAGGCTGTGGAGCTGTCAGCGATGACAGCCTAACGACCACCTCCGGCGTCCAGGGCAGCAGGAGGGGTCACCAGCACCATCACAACCTCGCCATCACTCCGTTAGCAAGCGGGAAGAAACACAACCTCGCTCTCGGTTGGAAACGCGGGCCTGGTCTCTTACCGATGACCAGGCATTATAATTATCCCCTCGCTAATTACAGTCATTAACGAGCCGTTATTGTAGAGATGATCGGGCGTGCGATAGGGACCTCCCTCTTGCAGAATAGACAGCTGTTGCTGAGTACCGTCATGTGATAGACAGATAGCGCGGCGCACCGACATAAGGGCACAGCGTGAAACGAACACCATAATGCATACAGCCATTACAATAACAATGGACGTGGTCTTCTTGTTGTCGACTGCCAATCCAACTGTTGCCAGGCCCCTCGTATCACTGGTAATATGTGGTTGTCAGGCCGATCCATGCCAACCGAAGGCGCCGTCTACAGACGGTTTGCGCGTCCGTTTGTGTGGTGCCGCGACGACACGTGACACACGCAAGCGTACGCGCACACGCGCAAGGTACATATGTCTGGATGCAAATGAGCGCATTAGAGCAGGCCGTTGGAAATCACACGGCGGCTATAAATTGCGAGGGGGCTGAGAGATGTAGCCTTTTCCATGCGTGTCCGCGCCCATATATTGAACCTAATTACAAACACCGTACAGGTGATAAAAGTCGACCGGCCATCAATTCTGACACTCCATCCAAGAGACTCCAAAAACTGCCAATCAGAATTTATACATTCTCTCTCTCTCTCAAGAGGGAGGGTTTTTTGAGAGAGAGAGAGAGAGAGAGAGAGAGAGAGAGAGAGAGAGGGAGAGAGAGAGAGAGAGAGGGAGAGAGATGGTGTGTTTCAGACGTTGTGTGTGTGTGTGATAAAGTCACTTCTAGGACACCTGTGCCACACAAAGACATCAATAATGGCCATGAACTCCATGCCGGGCTCCTGATTGGCTGGGACCAAACGGGACCAAAAAAACAACACATCCGACTCGGGCAGGTATCCCCAAGGAGACGACCAATCCCGGGGCTCTCCCTCCCGGCCGGCCGGCGTGTCTCGCTGACAGAGCCGCCCGCCTGGCCGGAGACGGGGCGGAACGCGGCCCGCCGGTGTTCTCACTCCTCCACGTCACGGCGCTCGGCCGGCCAACAAAAACACCCCGGGGGAGGGAAGAAATGTCTCCAGGCTTTGTCTGCAGCACACCTGAGCTCACCCCCACCCCCTCCCCACCCCTCCCCACCAGAGAGAGAGGGAGGGAGGGGGGAGCCAGGGTGAAGCCAGGTGGAAAGGGAGAAAGAAAGAAGCGAATGAGAAATGAAGGAGAGGTGATGAATCCTGTTGTCGGAGCCCATCCGCCCCTGCCGCCCCGCGGTGCGTTTCATCTCTTCACCTTTATGCCTAATTGATGGAGTGAAAATCAATCATTGAGTGTGAGCACTGAGACCCGGGAGTGTGGAGAGAGTTATTGTGTTCTCCGTGACCGAGGACGGGGGATGCGGGTGGAACCGCCATGCCGCCTCCTATCGAGGTGGAGCAAACCTCACATACCAACGAGACACTAGACTGTGGTAAGGGCACGGCATTGCTTCAGGGGGATGTATACAGGTACCACACACACACACACACGCATGATAGACAGCCACACACACACAGACAGACCGCACAAATCCACACCTGGAATGCCACCAGTTGGGTGTCTGATCTGGAATTCGGGGAGAGGGAATGATAATCCATCAACTGGGTAAAAAGGGAATGTGTTTTCTATTAAAGGGATTACTCCAATACCAAAACACCCCGAGCACACAGGATGCTAAATTGATTTATGATCTCATAAGCCAGGGACAGTGTTGGGTTTTTGGATAAGCACTGGCTTTGTGTCACAAACAATTACTGTTTGCTACTTTCTCACCGGAGCCTGGTAAATAGGCCTGCCTTCCGCAGCACAAGCCGATTGACTTCCCCCCCGTTCGGTACCTTGACTCCAACTCTCCGTTTGATTGATAGCTGCGTTCTCCGAGGTGGAACTTTGTCTCTCTGTCTCTTTGTGCTTGTTTCCACGGCGGTTGAATACCCTCTGTGGGGCACGTGGCCCCCCCCCCTTCGCTGTATACGCGATTTGATGTTGGTTTTGGGGGGGGGATTATGTTCCACTTCTACGTATAGGAACATCGTTACCCCCCCACCCCTCCGACCCCCCCACACACCACACGCTTACACACATACGCACCTCCTCCACCTCCCCACACCTCCATACCCCCCCAAACAACCACACACACACACACACACACACACACACTCTCCACCCAGTGTGTCGGGAGCCCGGGCTTCAAAGCTCCTCCGTGGCAATTGTTGTCTCAGTCGCCCATTACAAACACGGCGCTTTTAGAGAAAGCCTGTAATTGTAGGAAAAGTGTGGCGCAAATGGCTGTGTAACATTACGGTGGGCCCTTTCTTCCCGGCGTCCCCCTGCACACACCCGCGCTGAAAGCCCCTTCGCCCAATTGAAGTTCTGCTTTCATCCGGCATAAAAGCCGTCTGCAACTGAGTAGCGGCTGAGAACACTCTCTCGTGCTATCTCTCGGGTTTTTTTCATTTTTCTTTCCGTTTGTCTTTTTTTTTGCGCGTCCGTGCCTCTTTCCACGTCAGTGTGGACTCAAAGAACTCCGAGCGTCGAGGTCAGAAGTGCCTTTTTTCTCCACCGGGACAATATCTAGATTTGACGTGAGGTCGAGGACGGGTGACTTTTTCTTTCTCCCTTTTTTGGGGCCGTGGCGAAGCGTTCCGCGAGCGCAGAAACAAACCTTCGCCGAAAAAAGGTCAAACTCAGAGCTTTCTCCTCCGTTTGAAAATGTCAACATGGCGAGAGAGAGCAGTAGAGCAGGTACTGCCGCACGGCCCTCTTCCCCGCCGCCGAGCGAGACGGAGCCTGAGCGCAACCTGAGCGCTCTTTTCCATGGCGGGGGGCGTGCGAAACATCGCCACGTTCGTCTTCTTTGCCTTTGACCTCCTACGCGTCCGAGACCACACCTGGGTTTCCTGTGCTCCCCGGACACGCCGGGAATCGAACCAGGGAACCGAACCGCCCCTTCCGAGGTTCGAGAGGTTCGTCGCGTTGACAGGATCAAATCCTGGGCGACGCGGCCTTCCGAGGCTGTTGCGTTCGTCTTTCCGCTCTGCGGCGCTGTCACCGTATGTGCCGGAGCAAACTTGTTATCTTCACTCATGGAGAATGACTGGCGAATGCAAATGAGAGATCCCAAACTCCCCGGGTTTTCAAACAGCCGCTGACGTGATCTCATCTGACACATGTCCTATGTCACACGCGAAGGCGTGCGTGTGTGTGTGTGTGTGTGTGTGTGTGTGTATACGGCGGTGCGAGCAGGCTGCAGAGAGTGGCCACTGGGAAATCAAGGAGCACTTTGTCATGCATCCTTAAATGTGTGACACGGCGTCCCGCGAGACCTCGCCTGATTGGTCCGCGAGGCGTCGGCGGGCTACGGGTGACGGATGGCCATGGGGGGGGGCCGGGGTGCGGAGCGAGGTTAGAGACACAGGACAGGATGATGACACCTCTGGGTGGCGCCCCTGTCACCAGCAGCTGGGAGCATGACGCCACGACGGCACACCCGGGACCAATCAGCACGCCCTAGCCTCAGTCGCCAGCCAATCAGCATGTAGCGGGGTCCTCGCTCGTGACTTTCTCACGACAGAAAACGTACGAATGTATGCAAATGATGCGATGGGACAAATGACACCGTCAGCAAGCAGGGCCAGGCGTCACGCACACAGGTGGTTTGGCCGGTGAGAAAAACACACACACAGCCAAGTTCTAACAACACTCTATCCATTTAGCAGACGCTTGTCTTCAAAGCAACAAGCAGGGGGATTTGAACCTGAAGTTCTTGATCTGCTGTCCTATGCTCTAACCCTGAGCTAAATACACCTGGGGGGGTACTAGACTGGGGGTGGAGGGCAGGGACCCAGAGGGAGGGACAGTGGGACAGGAACTTCACCTCCGTCACCTTCGGAAAACATATGATGTACTTCTGGTACATTACGCAGTTGCTGTTACACTGGGGCTGGACCCGGAATTAGGTCGACTGTATAATTTCTGAAGAAAGAGGGAGAGTGGGAGACTGGAAAAGAGAGAGTGAGCAGATAGAGAGATAGAGAGAGAGAGAGAGAGAGAGAGAGAAGAGAGAGCGAGTAGAGAGCGAGCAGAGAGAGAGCAGCGAGAGAGAGCTCAATTTCAATGGATCATCAGCGGCTCAGTGGAGAGGAGCACCAATCGAAACCCAACAGGAGGGCAGAGTTAATTACCAAACACGTCCCTCATATTTACACTGTCTTCATCAGCCCCTGGGAGCGGCGGGTGGGGCGGGAGGGGGGCTGGGAGGGGGGCTGGGAGGGGGGCTGGGGGGGGCTGTCATACCACGGATTTCCACATCCATTTCTAAAAGGGAGGTGGGCAGGGAAGGGAGACAGAGATGGTGTCCCCCTGTGCCCCGTTCCCCCAGCTAATAGACGCACCCCCTGCTCCCCTGCCCGGCCACAGACGGGGCGGTGAGGGGTTTGGGTGGGGGGGCAGAGGGGGGGGCAGGGGGGCGGGGGGATTTGCGCTGGCACCGCAGTTTTGTCCAATTAATAGATTGCCAGTGTGTTGCGTATTTTGCATGACAAAGGAGGGTAATATTAAACTGCCATTCGTAATGAAAATGCACTTTGCAAATTAAAAAGTGCCGAAACCCAATTTTTCCCTACCTCTTTAAGGAAATAAACAGTCCTTAACCAATTAAAGCGCATTGTAATAATTCCTTGATTTATTGCGGGTTGTTTAACTTTCAAAACTCGGCTAACCCACATTAAGGTCACAATCCATCATGTCCTGGATGGAGAGCCGTGGACTAATGGCTGTTGTATTAGCTGCTTTTGATGATAGTATGAAAGAAGTATTAGCACTTGTCAACAAAACTGCTTACAACATAACATTAGCATGCATGAGCGGCGCTGCCTATTCATTATCTTGGCAGCTCCACACAGCCGGTTACAGCCTTATAAACCATTTTGTCGGCGGAGAGCAGGGGAACGCACACTGTTTGGGTTTGTGATCGAGTGGCGACGCGCGAGCCGGTGGCCCGCTCTCTGGTCGCAATGCAAACACACGGGCGAGCGAGTAGACTGACGTCTGAGGGAGGGAGAGGGAGAGGGAGAGGAGAGAGAGAGAGAGAGAGAGAGAGAGAGAGAGAGAGAGAGAGACGAGAGAGAGAGAGAGAGAGAGGGAGAGAAGGGAGAGAGGACGAAGTATGTTTGCTCCTCTCCCAACTACCAGCGAGACGTCACTGGTCAATGTCGCTACCTGACCTTATTCCTCCACTGGCTGAAAGAGGGATGAAAAGAGAGGAATGGAGGGAGCGGGAGTCAACAGGCAACAGGATAAACACCAGAGAACAGGACACCAGAGTGCAGAGAGACAGCGAGAGAGAGACTGAGAAAGAGCAGACCGAGAGACGTAGACAGAAGAGAGACGTATGAAAGAAGAGAGACGAGAGAGAGAGAGAGAGATAGAGAGAGAGAGAGATGAGTCAGGGTGGAAGGGGTTGGCTGGATGGCAGGGAAGCGCGGCGGTGACATTTGCCTCAACAAATGGGCTCCCTCGCCCAAGCACCCACCAGCCCCCTGCGCCAGCCAAGAATGCACTTAGCTCCGGCGGAGTAAATGAATCGGCCTGTTTTGACTTCTACCATTACCCTTCAGCCTGATAGCAGCCGCAGGCCCCGGGGGGCCTCTTGTTGGAACCCTCAGCATGCTCCGACATCCCTGGCCCCTGTTCCAGAGGCTCTGTTTGGGATAGCCCCCCCCCCTCCCCCCCCCTCCCGGTCTGCCTGGCTAACAAAGACCGGGCCTTCAACATGGATCCAGCCTCTGTTCACCCAGCCTCTAACCTCTAACCCCCCTCCCGGCCCCCGTGTCCAGCACCCTGTGTCTGGGTGTCTGGGCGTCTGGCGGGCGTCTGCCCAGGCTACTGTTACACATCAGATGGGGGGTGACGGGGGGTGACGGGGGGTGACGGGGCCACCCCGGAGCTGGCACGCACGCTGGCATGGGTGGGACCCGACCACAGGCCTCGAGGTGGAAGGCGAACGACGACGACGTGGCAAGTTAGCGACACCGTCCGTCTACAATCCCTGAGGGAACACATCTCAACGTGTGTCATTCTTCACAGAACGTACAGTACACGTAAGGCTATTGGAGGAGTCGCTTTGACAGCGCTGGTCACACATAGCTGAATGTATCTGTGCAAGTGGTTTATTCGACGAAAGGAGCTGTAGTCTGGGTGGATTCCCACCGAGGGCCACACACATTGTGTTCCTCTACAGGGGCGGCGAGCACAAATCCTCTCTACAATATAAGCAAACATACTAGCGCCATACAGCCAATACCATAATCCCCTCCTGTGTCACTGTGCATTCTCTCACACACACACACACACAGCACATGCGCTCGGAACAAACAAACACAAACAAACAAGCGTGTAAACACACGCACGGCGACCAGATTGAACGGTCTGAGTGAGATTCTTTCATATTGATCCATTCAGCGGGGCCAGCGGTGGTCTTCCGTGTCTCTGTTCAGCGTCCCTCTCTGATCGGCTCTGGCCCCCTCAGCTCTGCACAGGCTAATATTCACATCCAGGCCCTCCCGTCTCCCCTGGCGTTATTATTCACGTGCGTTTAATTCCCCAAACGGGCGCTCATTACCTCTGGCGCTCTGGGCCACACGTCGAGCCAAATTGCGGGCGCTTTGACATACACAAACCAGCAGGGGAGAGGGAGAGGGAGAGGGAGAGGGAGAGGGAGAGGGAGAGGGAGAGGGAGAGGGAGAGGGAGAGGGAGAGAGAGGGAGAGTGGAGAGTAGACGGGAGAGGGTCGATCGAGGGTCGAGTGGCAGAGGTGATAGTCGAGGGAGCGTGAGTAGGACGATCGAGATGAGAGAGAGAGTGCGTCGTGCTATAGTGGCGCAGGTCATTCACACAGTAGCCACAGCACCAATGTGCCTCCCACGTGCACATGGACACACACACACACACACACACAAACACACACACGTGTCACTGATGTACCCCTCTGGCACGCACAGGCATTGTAAGCGCGTGTTAACATTCAACGGGCCTAACAGTACGCTGAATTTAGGAATAAGGATTACCAGTCCGAACATTATAATTACATCGATTGCAGTATGATACAGGGGATGATGGTTAGACAAGAAAGTAGAGTACTTATTAATTCATGATTACAAAAGACTTATTTGATCATTCAGTCATGGGAACCTGATAAACTCCCACGTTCACTGCTGCAGCTAATGACTGTGATTAGAGCTAACTGCTATATGTGTAATAAGGGGCCTGGCAATGGAGAAATCAAGCCTTACACACAGGCTCCATGCTCCAAGCAAGTGATTATTTCTTTTCCTCACAGTCAAACAAATGATCTACCTCCCAGAATATATATGCAGACATGCACACACACACACACACAAACTCACACAAAAAAGCGATGAGTTCGTGGCTCAGAAGTAACTTTTGTAAGATGAGTAGCAGTACAAGAAATATACAATTCGAACTGCGATGGAAATATTCTGGACTCGTTCTGTCAAGACCACGGTAAAGAGATTCAGGACAGCCCAGTTCTGTGAGCTTGGGAAAACAAATATTCTTATTCTAGTGATAACCTTCGTATACAGTGAGCTAAAGGATGACTTCAGACTGCCAAACTCCGAGATTAATTGTGATGTTTTTGTTTGCAAAACATCCATCAACAGTGGAATTCAAGCGCGAGCCATTACGGAAAAATAACTTAGCCACTGACTCAAATCTTTCATCCATTTTATTTCGATCGAACGCTGGCCATTTCACGAGCATGTGGAAATAAACAAATCAGAGCATCCGTAGCATTCGGTTACAAACGAACTCGGAACCGTGGGAGAACTCAGAACTCAGCCTGAATAACTAAACACAGTCATTTCAATCAGTCCGTATTGAACCAAGTACTGCAAACCAGCCATCATCGCCGTGTCCCACCATGGGCTCACAGGCAGCCTAATCAACATGCTTTCATAGCTGACAGTTGCTAAGCCAGTGACCCCTCTGTGATGTTAGAGACTACCCTTATTAGGCAGAGGAATTAAGACTCATTTAATACGGCGTGTCTACTCCGGGCCCACCGTTTGAGACCGGGGGGAGGGTGAGGTACCATATGCCAGACGGATGACAGACGCATCACACCCCGGTGACAACCGAGGGGAGTGTGTGCGCCCCGAGGGACAGCGAGTGTGTGGGTGCGTGCGGGTGTCTGTGTGAGTGGTGTGTTGGTGTTGTGTGTGTGTGTGACAGATGTTGCAGCCTGCGGTCTGGTACAGATGGCAGCTAGTGTTCAGCAGAGCACTTCACACACACCACCGCCGTACCTGGACAGTGTTTAGAGGAGAGGATCTCTGCACACACACACACACTCCTCACTGCTGCCTCGCCGTCCCCCACACACACACACCAGGGAGAGGCACACACACACACACACAAACTTCACACATATGGCGCACGCACACAAAGGGAAACACACACACACACACAACAATCCAAAACAAGCAGCTGTCCATTAACTTCCCCGCTGACAAACAGTAAAGAAAGTGTACGTTTGATTTGTGTCTCCTTCCCTCCCTCCATCCCTCCCTTCCCCTGGGCTTAGGTTTCCCCCTGGGGCCCTGCCTCGGGGGACATGTCTTAGTGTAGACTGCCATCTTGTTGTCAGCTCTGCAATGACACACAGTGACACGTTTCCCATTTGACACCCTGACAGATGATCTGAGGGGAGGGGTAGCTTCTGATATCTGCCTGTGACACACACACACTCACACTCTCACGCAAACACAAACACACACACACACTCTCTCGCGCAAACACACAAATGCACTCACACGTAACACGCACACACATATATACACACACACACAAAAACACATTGATACGTATTAACAAACCCGTCTGTAAAGAAACTGCACACGAACCTATACGGTCAGAAGTAATTCCAATAGCACTATATCCCCCCAAACCAGTCTATACGCTTACGTTTAGACACTGGAAACATTACCATACCCCCAGCAGCTGAGGTAATTACATTACTAATCATGGCTGTGTTACACGATCCGCTAACTGTTTTTAATTTGAGTTCCCCCCACACCCACCCGCCCGCCCGCCCGCCCTCCCTCCTCCCCTCCAAGCCCCGTTCTAATGCATCCATGACAGCGGTATTAGTGTGGTATTACCGTGGCTTACAGCAGACGAGCGTGCAGCGGGGCGTTCACATCCGCCGGGGCGGGACAGACCGGCCCGACTCTGACCTCTGACCTCCCGCGCCGCCACCGACCTGAGAGACGCAAACCGGGCGCGGAAACATGAAAACAGCGTTTGATTGGCTGAGGGTTGGGGGGGGTTTTTGGGTCCTGGAACCCGGGCTTGGGGCGAGGCCATCAGCTTGTGGGTACGTGCTCTTTAACGGGTGAGTCCAACCGACAGGGGGGATTACAGGACATCTGGCCCAGATCTGTCCTCCTCAGCATTGGAGAGGGTAAGGGAGGGGACCCACACACACACACACACACACCACACACACTCCAAACAGACACCGCAGTGTGTGTGCGTCTGTAGAGAAAGGTGAACAACATGGCCACCGGTGTGTTTGACGCCGAGTGTGTGTGCGGGCGAGGGGAGCGCTGGAGGATCACAGGTGGGTGTGTGCTGGCACAGGGAGGGGATCAGCTCACACACAGCCACACAGCCGCACAGCGCACAGTCACCCTGGGACACGGCTGGGGGGAAGCTCACTGCGCTGCATATGTGCCCCATGCATAAACAATGTGCCCGAGAGCCAGGAGAGTGATACTGCACCCCTCAGCACAGCTACCAGAGTCTCTCCTGTCCTCTCTCTCATCCCTCCTCCTCTCTTCGCTCTCCCCTCTCCTCCCCCTTTCCTCGCTCTCTCTACTCTCTACTCTCCTCTCTTTCCCTCTACCCCTCTCTCCTCTACCTCCCTCCCTCCTCTCTCTCTCTCTCTCCCTCTATATCCTGTGCCTGAGCGCTCAACACACGCTAAAATACCACTCACACAAAACACAAACACGGGCATGCATGAAAACCCACACGTGCACACACACACACAAATACACAACCCCGTGCAGTCTCTCTCTCCCTGTTACTCTCTCTCTCTCTCTCTCTCTCTCTCCTCTCGTACAAACACGTAAGCATGAACACACAACACACAAGCACGCGCTGAGCAGTGAGAGAGAGAGACAGATGACGCTGAAAACGGCATCATTAATGTATGGATGCGCAACCACGAGCTCCCACAAACGCACTCTCACAATGATCACATGAATACTTTTGCACGTCGCTGTAAACACGACTACACACACACACACACACACCACACACACACACACACACGAGGCGGAGCAGCTGTATCAGTGGGACTTTGCGGTGGGGAGGATGCGAGATAATGTGTGTTCTGCAGGTGTGGAGGCGTGCGGGGCGCTGCTTATGACAGCCTTTGGGGAGACTCTGGGAGCATTCTGATCTACTCTGTCTCTCTCTCGCCCTCTCTCTCTGCCTCACAAACACCACACACACACCACACACACCTCGCAGACATACACACGCATCCCTAATCCTGTCTCACCCTCGTCTGGCTCTCTCTCAGGTCCGCATGTGATCACACACACAGGGACACCTCCAGGTGAGCAACACCCTCACAGTACACCCAGGAGGATAACCAGGTGTGTGTGTGTGTGTGTGTGTGATGTGAGTTGTGTCTGTGTGTTAGAGGGAGCAGCCGTGTCGTGTTGTGGAGAAAGATCCAGGAGGGTTTGCCAGAGACCGGAGAGGAGAGCGAGAGATGATTTGAGATTGGAGGATATATTCGCTACTACGAGATGTTGATATAGTTTTCTCGCTTTCTCTCAGGTTTCTCCTCTAGTCTCTCTCTCCTCTCGCTCTCTATCTCTCCCCTCCTCTTCTCCTCCCTCTCTCTCTCTCTCTGCGTCTTCTCTTTGTTTTCTTATGCTTTCGTATGTCTGTATTGTCGTTCTTCCTGGCCCTTCCTTCTTCTTGTAATTGAGACATTGAACTTTGGCATTTTGCACTGTTTCATCACTGGTGCTAGGAAAAGGATGAAGGTGCTGAGAGAGCGGTCTCTCGGTCTATATAGTGTGTCTATATATGGCTATATATTTTGATCTAGTGTCTGTTCTTTTTTTGTGGTGACATTGGTTTATTTCGTGTCTGACTGTTGCAAATCAGCAGAGGAGCTTGGCCGGCCCGAGCTTTTTGTTTTTTTTTACTTTCCTCATGCAAGAATTCTCTCCCACAATTCAGTGCTCCGCCTTCTTTTCCCTTTTAATAGGTATGGCTTGTTGTGAATGGCGGTGTATTGACAGGGAGGCCACAGAGTTCAGAGGGCTGTGTGTGTGTTGTGTTTGTGTGTTGAGGGTGTGTGTGTGTGTGTGTGTTTTGTTTTTGTGGGTGTTTGTGTTTTTCATTATTTTCATTTTTTGTAATAAAATTTGCCATTGTGTGGTAGGACTTGTGTTTTCAATTTTATTCTGGTGTGTGTTTGTGTTTGTTTGCTCTGGTGTGGGGGCGTCTGTGTGCCAGTGTCTGCATGCGCAGCTAAGAAAAGGGGAGAACAACTAGGGTGTGTGCGTATGTGTGGTGTGTGTGTGTAGTGTGTGTGGGGGGGGGGGGGCTTCTGTGGCTGGGGGGGGGGTTGTCGGAGATGGGGTTGGGAGGTTAGCGGGGGCGTTTTGACGACTGGAGGGAGGAGGGTTTTTCGAGACGCATTTGCAATTTAAAACACGTGGTTTGTATAATGAAATTAAAGCTGTGGTTTTTATTTTATTCATGTGGCAGTTCGGATTTCCATATAATCTCACCAGCAACAGTCCATTAATAATTGAATGTGGGTTCAGGAGCTGTGTGAGGCGAGCCTGGGCAAGCTTTTCTTCCCTTGGTGCCCCATCTGCTTACCCTAATTGATTGGTGGATTTTTTTTGTGGGGTGTGGGTTGGTGTTTTGTGCTTCCGAATTGTTTTTCTTTATTTTTATTTGATTGCCGGGCGACCCGTCCTCGCACACTGCGCCACCGGCCAAAGACTGTGCGCCTGGCAAACCTGGGATTGGCGCATGGGGTGGGGGGGTCGACACAACACACACACACTCACAGGCGAGCAAGGTTTACACACACACGAATACACTTTTGGTTGGGGGGCCTAAATGTCTTTGATAATTCATATCCCAAGTTACCATGTACCTCTCTGTACAGTAGAACCCCACCGGTGGGGTTCTGCTGGTTCCGGTTTGTTTTGGGTGTTTGGTTTTGTTGTGTTGTGGTGGGGTTTTTTCTTCCTGAGTTTCTTCATCAAACTCTAAGCTAGCATACACCATGAGCTCCGTGTCCATATATTTACACGACTTGTACGGGGCGCTTACCCTACTCAAACACACTTCATTCAGCCCTCACGACAAGATGCCGGCCATTATGGAGTGGTGAGGGCAGTCGAAGTGGTTTTTCCTCATCCTCCTCTCCTCCTCCTCTCCTGCCTCTCCTCCTCCGGGGACCTCGGTGGCGGTGTGGTGGGTTTGGGGGGCCGCGGGACCTCCCCCTGGTGGGCCTAGGGTCGGTCGGAAAGGCCGGCTTAGCAGTGCCGTGGGGCTGTCCTGTCGGTGGGCGAACTCTGTAGCCTCGGTGTCCTACCTCAGGGTGTTCCTGGCGGGGTGGGGGTCTCCGTCTCCTCCTCCCTCCCTTCCTCCTCCATCTGGTGCCTCCTTCTCACCACCTCCCTCCTCTCATCCACGGGGGGGGGGGGGAGGTCCTGTCGCGGGGTCCGGGGCTTCTCAGTTCCGGGGTGGGGCCGGCATCCGTCATTCTTCCTCCTCTCCTCCCTCTCCCCGTCTCTCGATCCCTCCCCTCCTCCTCCTCTCCGTCTCTCCTCCTCTTCGCCCTCGCATCCTCTCTATCCTCCTTTGCCCGACGAGTGGCGTCGGCGTTGGGCGGGCGGGGGTGTGCGTCGGGGGGGGGGGGTCCAGTGTGGCTGGGTCGGGCGATCCATCGGGATCCGTAGTCCGACGTGGGAGGGGCTCCTGGGGCGGGTGCTCTTGAAGGGTGGAGGCCGGTGGGAGAAAAAATAATAATGGCAAGTGCTGGCAGGAAAGGGGGGGAGGGGTGCGTGAGCGGGGGCTCCGGGGCGCGTGGGGGGTCGTGTCGGGGCCTGGGGGATCCTCCTCTCTTGTGGGGGGAGAATGGGTCCGGGGCCTCCTCTCCTCCTCCTCTCCTCCCTCTCCTCTTCGTCCTCCCTCCTCCCCTCTCCCCCTCCTCTCCTCCTCCACCTCCTCTCTACCGGGGTCGGCCGTGGGTGGCCGGAGGGTCTCGGGGGGGGGGGGGGGCTCCGGGGGGGGGATCGTGGCTGCGGGGGGGGTAGTGGCTTGTCCTCGCTCGCGGGGGGGAGGGGTGGGATCCTGCCGGAGATCGGCCTGACTCCTGCGCGAGTGCTCAGGGAGGGTCGGTGTGGATGAACGTAAGGAGTCGCGGTGGGATGGGGGGTTGGGCGGGGGCGTCTCATGGGGGGGCGGTCGGGCGTCACGGTTCGGCTGGGGGGGGGCATGGGGTGCCAGGGGGGGGGGGGAGTCGTCGGCGCCGTACAGAAGCAAGGCCTAGGGTCGGAACGTGGGGGCCTGCGGGGCTCTGGCTGCCGGCTCCTCCTGGGGGGCGGGGGGGGGGGTCCTGGCGTCGCTGGGGTGGGGAGGCCTCAGGGGCACGGGGTCTGTTGGGGGCCGGGGGGGGGGTGGGCGGGGGGGGGGGGGGGGGGGGGGGGGGGGCGGGTGGGGGTGGGGGTGGGGGGGGGGGGGTACGTGACGGGAGGGAAAAAAGGGGGGGCGCCTCTGCGGGGGGATCTGGGGGGTGGACCTGTGGGGCCAGGCTGCGGGGGGAGAAGAGCTCGGCTGCTGGGACGGAGGGGTGGGTGGAGGGGGGAGTATGGCCGGGTGCGGGGGGGGGAGCGGGGAAGGAGCGGGGCTGTGCGTCCGGGGGGCTGGGGGATGGGGTGGGCGGGGATTTGGCCGGGGGGGATGCGCGGCGGGGGGGGGGGCGGTAGCGCTCGGGGGGGGGGGAAGGAGTGCCCTCCCGGCTGGGGGAGGCAAGTCGGGGCGGCGCTCCGTCGGGGGGGTGGGGGTGGGGGGCGGGGTGGGCAGGGGGTGGGTGTCCGGGGGGCGTGGGCAATGGGGGAGAGGGGGTGGGGGGCCGGTCGGGGTGGGAATCGCATGAACGCTCGAGAAGGGGGGGGGGGGTGGGGTGGGCCGTGGAAGGGGGGCGGGGGGGGGAGTGGGGGGTGGGGGGGGGGGGTGGGGGGTGGGAGGGCGGGGGGTGGGGGGGGGGGTGGAGGGGAAGGGGGCGGGATTGTGCGGGGGGGGGGGGAGTGGCGGGGTCCTGTCCTGGGGGCGGGGAGTGCCGGGGTGAACGGTCGCGGTACGATCACCTGCCTCTCACTCCTCCTCTCCTCTCTCCTCTCTTCCTCCTCAAGGTGCCTCCTCCTCTCCTTCCTCCTCATCTTTCCTCCTCTCCGCCTGTCTGGCTGGATCACATCACTACTTAGCTCCATGGCCCCGGCCCCAGCTCTCTCTCTCTCTGCCTCCCTACACACTACAACACGACATCATTACAAGCGTCAGCGCTGTGCACGGCTGCTAGGACTCACACAAACACACACGCACACACAAACGGATGACACGTACACACGTGTACAAATGTACACACTACATGTAATCCTATTTCTAAATGGGGTATTTTGCGGTTACACTTGAGTCTACCATACAGCAGTCCAGTATTGTCGTGTTGCACTTGTGTAACACTAATATTGGACTTCTAGCAAACTCATCTAACACAATGTTATACTATATACAGTCGTATGCAAAAGTTTAGGCACCCCTCTGAGGCTGCATGATAATTTCCTGTCTTCACCAAAAAAGATCAATATAATATTGTAATATTACTTTTCTAGTTAACACTGAGTGCTGGGGTGTTTTCCAGACAAAGATATTTGGTGTAGCAGTATTTAGTTGTGTGAAATTAAATCAAATGTGAAAAAAAGGCTGTGCAAAAGTTTGGGCACCCTTATCATTTATTTGATTTGAATACCTCTGCCTACTAAATGCTGATTAACTGCAACACATAGTTAGTCTGATTAACTCGTTAAGCCTTCAATTACATAAAAAGGTGCATTCAATCATTAGAAAGGGTATTTAAGTTAGCCAATTGCAAGTTTTGCTTCTCTTTGATTCTCCTCTGAACAGTGGCAAAATGGGGGGCATCAAAACAGCTATCAAATGATCTAAAAACAAAGATTGTTCAGCAGTATGGTTTAGGGGAAGGCTACAAAAAGTTATCCCGGAGGTTTCAGCTATCAGTTTCCACTGTGAGGAATGTCATTAGGAAATGGAAGGCAACAGGCACAGTTCTTGTTAAGGCCAGAAGTGGCAGGCCAGGAAAAATAACAAAGAGGCAAAGGCGAAGAATGGTCAGAATGGTCAAGGACAACCCTCAGATCACCTCCAAAGAGCTGCAAGGTCATCTTGCTGCAGATGGTGTCACTGTGCATTGCTCGACCATTCAGCGCACATTGCACAGAGAACAGCTGTATGGGGAGAGTGATGCGGAAGAAGCCTTTTCTGCACACGCGCCACAAAAAGGCTCGCTTGAGGTTTGCCAAACTACATTTGAACAAGCCAGGCTCATTTTGGAACAAAGTACTGTGGACTGATGAGACAAAGATGGAGTTATTCGGTCACAACAAGAGGCGTTACGCATGGAGGCAAAAGAACACAGCATTCCTAGAAAAACACTTGCTGCCCACAGTAAAATTTGGTGGGGGGTCCGTCATGCTGTGGGGCTGTGTGGCTAGTGCAGGAACTGGGAATCTAGTTAAAGTTGAAGGTCGTATGGATTCAACTCAGTACCAGCAAATTCTGGACAATAATGTTCAAGAATCTGTAACAAAGCTGAAGTTACGGCGCAGTTGGGTGTTCCAGCAGGACAACGACCCAAAACATTGCTCCAAATCCACTAAGGCATTTATGCAGAGGAACAACTACAATGTTTTGGAATGGCCATCCCAGTCCCCAGACTTGAATATAATTGAAAATCTATGGGGTGACTTGAAGCGGGCTGTCCACGCTAGGCACCCATCAAACCTTACTCAACTGGAGATGTATTGTAAGGAAGAATGGTCCAAATTACCTCAATCCAGAATCCAGACACTCATCAGAGGATATAAAAAGCGTCTAGAAGCTGTTATTTTTGCAAAAGGAGGCTCTACTAAATATTAATGTGATTTTTCTGTTGGGGTGCCCAAATTTATGCAAGTGTCTAATTCTCTTATGATGCGTATGGCATATTTTCTGTTTATCAAATAAACCTTATTTCACGGCTAAAATATCACTGTCCATGACGTATGTGTATATATATGACAAAGACGTTCCTCATCCAAACGCCCAACATTTTATAGATGAAAGTAATGGAGATTATCAGGGGTGCCCAAACTTTTGCATACGACTGTATATATATTATGGACTTTTTGTGACAAAATGCGTGGTCAGGCTTATTGGAATGCAGGAGGAGGCCTGTGGGGGGGTGGGGGGGGGATAGGGTGGGGGGATGGTGGTGGGGGGGGGCTCTAAAATCAACAGCAGTATGCACCAGTGCTTGAGGGAAGAGTTATCCTCTCTGTAACACTTCCAAAGAGAGGGAGAGTCTCTCTTACAGCCCTCAGGGCACTCTCTCTGTGTGTGTGTGTGTGTGTGTCTGTGTGTGTGTGTGTGTGTGTCTGTGTGTGTGTGTCCCCTTCGTGGCACCACAGTCCCCTGTTCATCCAGCACAAACAAACAAACACACAAATACACCTGGGACTAGACACACTCGACTCGACAACTAAACCAACCGACTCACAGATACACTTTAATGGCGTACAAACGAGCAGGGCTGATGTGTGTGTGTGTGTGTGTGTGTGGGAGGGGGGGGGGAGATGCCCAAGAAAATGCCCACTTTACCCAGTGAGATGACAGGAGGAGCCCAGCGAGGAAAACAAAGGCAGCTAATCTCCCGGCGACCCGGGACGCCGCGAAGCGTCATTTACACGGCGGAGTTAACACAGGCATCACAGCCCCCTGATTTGCACTGTGCAACCTTGCTCTAGATAGAGATATTCAGACTGTCAGTATAAACTGCTTCTGTTTTCATTTGCATTATTTCAATGCCAGACTCAGGGCATACATTTTTCATCACCTGCTAAGCTATGAATAAAAGATTAAAAAAAGAAGGGGGAGAGGGGAGGGGAGCGGAGGGTGGTGGGGGGGGCGGGTAGGGAGGGGGGGGTCTGGGGGGGTCGTGGGGGGGCGCTAACAGATGCAGCGCATGTGGTGCAACGTGCAGACACTGTGTGCATAACGAGAGGGTAGAGTACCTCTCCCTCTCTCTCTCTCTCTATGGCTCTCTATGTCTCTGTCTGTCTCTCTCTCTCTCTCTCTTTCTCACACACAGACACACACACTCAACTCACACCCATTAATTTACTGGCCTTCCACACAAGATCCCTTCCATCCACTTCTCTCCCTCTCTTCCTCCAGCATCGGCTGCTCCTTCAGCTGAGGGGAGGTGTTGGGGGGGAGAGGGTGGAGGG
>CAEFZP010002085.1:0-20319 GCA_903064625.1 Mallotus villosus
TGGCGTGACAATTGTATGCTTAGTACACTGTCTCAAGTATTTGTACATTCTTTGTACTGTAATACACATGCCATGTCAACTGGACGATACACGATGCGAGCCTAATTTGGAATGCCACCAACGGACGGTAACTGAATTCAACACTTAACAGACCAGTCTGACAAAACATGCTCTAAGCGAACTTCGATAGCTCAGTCGGTAGAGTCACTGACCCTGCAAGCCAGAGCTCCCTAGTTCGAATCCCGTCCTACCTATTTTTTTTCCTCTCCAATTCAAAAAATACTTTACAAGGGTCACTCTCGGGGACATTTACAAATATATTACACTGTCAATATCTTTTTTGGAATTTGTGGGTGGCCCTTATCCAGGCCGTTTAATGTGTAAGAACACAGTACTTATTTGGAAGTCGTATATTTTGTCACAGCTTTTGCGACTTTGTAGTGCATATCTAAATGCGATGTTTAAACATGAATGTGTGTTTAGGTGTTGTTTTTGTTGTCAATTTACAGTTCTACAATAATTAATTGCATAGTGATCGCAGGCCATTGAAACGTGAGTACAGGGTACTCTGAAAACGCCTTTATGTCTTAAATGTTAATCCGCATCCGCACTCAATGATCAATTATTGAGTGCGCATGCGCGTGATTGGTTAATCATCAAATTCGTAATATAAACAATGGCGTGACAATTGTATGCTTATTACACTGTCTCAAGTATTTTACATTCTTTGTACTGTAAATACACATGCCATGTCAACTGGACGATACACGATGCCAGCCTAATTTGGAATGCACCAACGGACGGTAATGAATTCAACACTTAACAGACCAGTCTGACAAAACATGCTCTAAGCGAACTTCGATAGCTCAGTCGGTAGATCACTGACCCTGCAAGCCAGAGCTCCCTAGTTCGAATCCCGTCCTACCTATTTTTTTCCTCTCCAATTCAAAAATACTTTACAAGGGTCACTCTCGGGGACATTTTACAAATTATTTACACGTCAATATCTTTTTTTGGAATTTTTGGGTGGCCCTTATCCAGGGCCGTTTAATGTGTAAGAACACAGTACTTATTTGGAAGTCGTATTTTTGTCACAGCTTTGCGACTTTGTATGCATATCTAAATGCGATGTTTAAACATGAATGTGTGTTTAGGTGTGTGTTTTTGTTGTCAATTTACAGTTCTACAATAATTAATTGCATAGTGATCGCAGGCCATTGAAACGTGAGTACAGGGTACTCTGAAAACGCCTTTTATGTCTTAAATGTTAATGCGCATGCGCACTCAATGATCAATTATTGAGTGCGCATGCGCGTGATTGGTTAATCATCAAATTCGTAATATAAACAATGGCGTGACAATTGTATGCTTATTACACTGTCTCAAGTATTTTTACATTCTTTGTACTGTAAATACACATGCCATGTCAACTGGACGATACACGATGCGAGCCTAATTTGGAATGCCACCAACGGACGGTAACTGAATTCAACACTTAACAGACCAGTCTGACAAACATGCTCTAAGCGAACTTCGATAGCTCAGTCGGTAGATCACTGACCCTGCAAGCCAGAGCTCCCTAGTTCGAATCCCGTCCTACCTATTTTTTTCCTCTCCAATTCAAAAAATACTTTACAAGGGTCACTCTCGGGGACATTTACAAATATATTACACTGTCAATATCTTTTTTGGAATTTTTGGGTGGCCCTTATCCAGGGCCGTTTAATGTGTAAGAACACAGTACTTATTTGGAAGTCGTATATTTTGTCACAGCTTTTGCGACTTTGTAGTGCATATCTAAATGCGATGTTTAAACATGAATGTGTGTTTAGGTGTGTGTTTTTGTTGTCAATTTACAGTTCTACAATAATTAATTGCATAGTGATCGCAGGCCATTGAAACGTGAGTACAGGGTACTCTGAAAACGCCTTTTATGTCTTAAATGTTAATGCGCATGCGCACTCAATGATCAATTATTGAGTGCGCATGCGCGTGATTGGTTAATCATCAAATTCGTAATATAAACAATGGCGTGACAATTGTATGCTTATTACACTGTCTCAAGTATTTTTACATTCTTTGTACTGTAAATACACATGCCATGTCAACTGGACGATACACGATGCGAGCCTAATTTGGAATGCCACCAACGGACGGTAACTGAATTCAACACTTAACAGACCAGTCTGACAAACATGCTCTAAGCGAACTTCGATAGCTCAGTCGGTAGATCACTGACCCTGCAAGCCAGAGCTCCCTAGTTCGAATCCCGTCCTACCTATTTTTTTCCTCTCCAATTCAAAAAATACTTTACAAGGGTCACTCTCGGGGACATTTACAAATATATTACACTGTCAATATCTTTTTTTGGAATTTTTGGGTGGCCCTTATCCAGGGCCGTTTAATGTGTAAGAACACAGTACTTATTTGGAAGTCGTATATTTTGTCACAGCTTTTGCGACTTTGTAGTGCATATCTAAATGCGATGTTTAAACATGAATGTGTGTTTAGGTGTGTGTTTTTGTTGTCAATTTACAGTTCTACAATAATTAATTGCATAGTGATCGCAGGCCATTGAAACGTGAGTACAGGGTACTCTGAAAACGCCTTTTATGTCTTAAATGTTAATGCGCATGCGCACTCAATGATCAATTATTGAGTGCGCATGCGCGTGATTGGTTAATCATCAAATTCGTAATATAAACAATGGCGTGACAATTGTATGCTTATTACACTGTCTCAAGTATTTTTACATTCTTTGTACTGTAAATACACATGCCATGTCAACTGGACGATACACGATGCGAGCCTAATTTGGAATGCCACCAACGGACGGTAACTGAATTCAACACTTAACAGACCAGTCTGACAAACATGCTCTAAGCGAACTTCGATAGCTCAGTCGGTAGATCACTGACCCTGCAAGCCAGAGCTCCCTAGTTCGAATCCCGTCCTACCTATTTTTTTCCTCTCCAATTCAAAAAATACTTTACAAGGGTCACTCTCGGGGACATTTACAAATATATTACACTGTCAATATCTTTTTTTGGAATTTTGGGTGGCCCTTATCCAGGGCCGTTTAATGTGTAAGAACACAGTACTTATTTGGAAGTCGTATATTTTGTCACAGCTTTTGCGACTTTGTAGTGCATATCTAAATGCGATGTTTAAACATGAATGTGTGTTTAGGTGTGTGTTTTTGTTGTCAATTTACAGTTCTACAATAATTAATTGCATAGTGATCGCAGGCCATTGAAACGTGAGTACAGGGTACTCTGAAAACGCCTTTTATGTCTTAAATGTTAATGCGCATGCGCACTCAATGATCAATTATTGAGTGCGCATGCGCGTGATTGGTTAATCATCAAATTCGTAATATAAACAATGGCGTGACAATTGTATGCTTATTACACTGTCTCAAGTATTTTTACATTCTTTGTACTGTAAATACACATGCCATGTCAACTGGACGATACACGATGCGAGCCTAATTTGGAATGCCACCAACGGACGGTAACTGAATTCAACACTTAACAGACCAGTCTGACAAACATGCTCTAAGCGAACTTCGATAGCTCAGTCGGTAGATCACTGACCCTGCAAGCCAGAGCTCCCTAGTTCGAATCCCGTCCTACCTATTTTTTTTCCTCTCCAATTCAAAAAATACTTTACAAGGGTCACTCTCGGGGACATTTACAAATATATTACACTGTCAATATCTTTTTTTGGAATTTTTGGGTGGCCCTTATCCAGGGCCGTTTAATGTGTAAGAACACAGTACTTATTTGGAAGTCGTATATTTTGTCACAGCTTTTGCGACTTTGTAGTGCATATCTAAATGCGATGTTTAAACATGAATGTGTGTTTAGGTGTGTGTTTTTGTTGTCAATTTACAGTTCTACAATAATTAATTGCATAGTGATCGCAGGCCATTGAAACGTGAGTACAGGGTACTCTGAAAACGCCTTTTATGTCTTAAATGTTAATGCGCATGCGCACTCAATGATCAATTATTGAGTGCGCATGCGCGTGATTGGTTAATCATCAAATTCGTAATATAAACAATGGCGTGACAATTGTATGCTTATTACACTGTCTCAAGTATTTTTACATTCTTTGTACTGTAAATACACATGCCATGTCAACTGGACGATACACGATGCGAGCCTAATTTGGAATGCCACCAACGGACGGTAACTGAATTCAACACTTAACAGACCAGTCTGACAAACATGCTCTAAGCGAACTTCGATAGCTCAGTCGGTAGATCACTGACCCTGCAAGCCAGAGCTCCCTAGTTCGAATCCCGTCCTACCTATTTTTTTTCCTCTCCAATTCAAAAAATACTTTACAAGGGTCACTCTCGGGGACATTTACAAATATATTACACTGTCAATATCTTTTTTGGAATTTTTGGGTGGCCCTTATCCAGGGCCGTTTAATGTGTAAGAACACAGTACTTATTGGAAGTCGTATATTTTGTCACAGCTTTTGCGACTTTGTAGTGCATATCTAAATGCGATGTTTAAACATGAATGTGTGTTTAGGTGTGTGTTTTTGTTGTCAATTTACAGTTCTACAATAATTAATTGCATAGTGATCGCAGGCCATTGAAACGTGAGTACAGGGTACTCTGAAAACGCCTTTTATGTCTTAAATGTTAATGCGCATGCGCACTCAATGATCAATTATTGAGTGCGCATGCGCGTGATTGGTTAATCATCAAATTCGTAATATAAACAATGGCGTGACAATTGTATGCTTATTACACTGTCTCAAGTATTTTTACATTCTTTGTACTGTAAATACACATGCCATGTCAACTGGACGATACACGATGCGAGCCTAATTTGGAATGCCACCAACGGACGGTAACTGAATTCAACACTTAACAGACCAGTCTGACAAACATGCTCTAAGCGAACTTCGATAGCTCAGTCGGTAGATCACTGACCCTGCAAGCCAGAGCTCCCTAGTTCGAATCCCGTCCTACCTATTTTTTTTCCTCTCCAATTCAAAAAATACTTTACAAGGGTCACTCTCGGGGACATTTACAAATATATTACACTGTCAATATCTTTTTTTGGAATTTTTGGGTGGCCCTTATCCAGGGCCGTTTAATGTGTAAGAACACAGTACTTATTTGGAAGTCGTATATTTTGTCACAGCTTTTGCGACTTTGTAGTGCATATCTAAATGCGATGTTTAAACATGAATGTGTGTTTAGGTGTGTGTTTTTGTTGTCAATTTACAGTTCTACAATAATTAATTGCATAGTGATCGCAGGCCATTGAAACGTGAGTACAGGGTACTCTGAAAACGCCTTTTATGTCTTAAATGTTAATGCGCATGCGCACTCAATGATCAATTATTGAGTGCGCATGCGCGTGATTGGTTAATCATCAAATTCGTAATATAAACAATGGCGTGACAATTGTATGCTTATTACACTGTCTCAAGTATTTTTACATTCTTTGTACTGTAAATACACATGCCATGTCAACTGGACGATACACGATGCGAGCCTAATTTGGAATGCCACCAACGGACGGTAACTGAATTCAACACTTAACAGACCAGTCTGACAAACATGCTCTAAGCGAACTTCGATAGCTCAGTCGGTAGATCACTGACCCTGCAAGCCAGAGCTCCCTAGTTCGAATCCCGTCCTACCTATTTTTTTCCTCTCCAATTCAAAAAATACTTTACAAGGGTCACTCTCGGGGACATTTACAAATATATTACACTGTCAATATCTTTTTTTGGAATTTTTGGGTGGCCCTTATCCAGGGCCGTTTAATGTGTAAGAACACAGTACTTATTTGGAAGTCGTATATTTTGTCACAGCTTTTGCGACTTTGTAGTGCATATCTAAATGCGATGTTTAAACATGAATGTGTGTTTAGGTGTGTGTTTTTGTTGTCAATTTACAGTTCTACAATAATTAATTGCATAGTGATCGCAGGCCATTGAAACGTGAGTACAGGGTACTCTGAAAACGCCTTTTATGTCTTAAATGTTAATGCGCATGCGCACTCAATGATCAATTATTGAGTGCGCATGCGCGTGATTGGTTAATCATCAAATTCGTAATATAAACAATGGCGTGACAATTGTATGCTTATTACACTGTCTCAAGTATTTTTACATTCTTTGTACTGTAAATACACATGCCATGTCAACTGGACGATACACGATGCGAGCCTAATTTGGAATGCCACCAACGGACGGTAACTGAATTCAACACTTAACAGACCAGTCTGACAAACATGCTCTAAGCGAACTTCGATAGCTCAGTCGGTAGATCACTGACCCTGCAAGCCAGAGCTCCCTAGTTCGAATCCCGTCCTACCTATTTTTTGTTTTCCTCTCCAATTCAAAAATACTTTACAAGGGTCACTCTCGGGGACATTTACAAATATATTACACTGTCAATATCTTTTTTGGAATTTTGGGTGGCCCTTATCCAGGGCCGTTTAATGTGTAAGAACACAGTACTTATTTGGAAGTCGTATATTTTGTCACAGCTTTTGCGACTTTGTAGTGCATATCTAAATGCGATGTTTAAACATGAATGTGTGTTTAGGTGTGTGTTTTTGTTGTCAATTTACAGTTCTACAATAATTAATTGCATAGTGATCGCAGGCCATTGAAACGTGAGTACAGGGTACTCTGAAAACGCCTTTTATGTCTTAAATGTTAATGCGCATGCGCACTCAATGATCAATTATTGAGTGCGCATGCGCGTGATTGGTTAATCATCAAATTCGTAATATAAACAATGGCGTGACAATTGTATGCTTATTACACTGTCTCAAGTATTTTACATTCTTTGTACTGTAAATACACATGCCATGTCAACTGGACGATACACGATGCGAGCCTAATTTGGAATGCCACCAACGGACGGTAACTGAATTCAACACTTAACAGACCAGTCTGACAAACATGCTCTAAGCGAACTTCGATAGCTCAGTCGGTAGATCACTGACCCTGCAAGCCAGAGCTCCCTAGTTCGAATCCCGTCCTACCTATTTTTTTCCTCTCCAATTCAAAAAATACTTTACAAGGGTCACTCTCGGGGACATTTACAAATATATTACACTGTCAATATCTTTTTTTGGAATTTTTGGGTGGCCCTTATCCAGGGCCGTTTAATGTGTAAGAACACAGTACTTATTTGGAAGTCGTATATTTTGTCACAGCTTTTGCGACTTTGTAGTGCATATCTAAATGCGATGTTTAAACATGAATGTGTGTTTAGGTGTGTGTTTTTGTTGTCAATTACAGTTCTACAATAATTAATTGCATAGTGATCGCAGGCCATTGAAACGTGAGTACAGGGTACTCTGAAAACGCCTTTTATGTCTTAAATGTTAATGCGCATGCGCACTCAATGATCAATTATTGAGTGCGCATGCGCGTGATTGGTTAATCATCAAATTCGTAATATAAACAATGGCGTGACAATTGTATGCTTATTACACTGTCTCAAGTATTTTTACATTCTTTGTACTGTAAATACACATGCCATGTCAACTGGACGATACACGATGCGAGCCTATTTGGAATGCCACCAACGGACGGTAACTGAATTCAACACTTAACAGACCAGTCTGACAAACATGCTCTAAGCGAACTTCGATAGCTCAGTCGGTAGATCACTGACCCTGCAAGCCAGAGCTCCCTAGTTCGAATCCCGTCCTACCTATTTTTTTTTCCTCTCCAATTCAAAAAATACTTTACAAGGGTCACTCTCGGGGACATTACAAATATATTACACTGTCAATATCTTTTTTGGAATTTTTGGGTGGCCCTTATCCAGGGCCGTTTAATGTGTAAGAACACAGTACTTATTTGGAAGTCGTATATTTTGTCACAGCTTTTGCGACTTTGTAGTGCATATCTAAATGCGATGTTTAAACATGAATGTGTGTTTAGGTGTGTGTTTTTGTTGTCAATTTACAGTTCTACAATAATTAATTGCATAGTGATCGCAGGCCATTGAAACGTGAGTACAGGGTACTCTGAAAACGCCTTTTATGTCTTAAATGTTAATGCGCATGCGCACTCAATGATCAATTTGAGTGCGCATGCGCGTGATTGGTTAATCATCAAATTCGTAATATAAACAATGGCGTGACAATTGTATGCTTATTACACTGTCTCAAGTATTTTACATTCTTTGTACTGTAAATACACATGCCATGTCAACTGGACGATACACGATGCGAGCCTAATTTGGAATGCCACCAACGGACGGTAACTGAATTCAACACTTAACAGACCAGTCTGACAAACATGCTCTAAGCGAACTTCGATAGCTCAGTCGGTAGATCACTGACCCTGCAAGCCAGAGCTCCCTAGTTCGAATCCCGTCCTACCTATTTTTTTTCCTCTCCAATTCAAAAAATACTTTACAAGGGTCACTCTCGGGGACATTTACAAATATATTACACTGTCAATATCTTTTTTGGAATTTTTGGGTGGCCCTTATCCAGGGCCGTTTAATGTGTAAGAACACAGTACTTATTTGGAAGTCGTATATTTGTCACAGCTTTTGCGACTTTGTAGTGCATATCTAAATGCGATGTTTAAACATGAATGTGTGTTTAGGTGTGTGTTTTTGTTGTCAATTTACAGTTCTACAATAATTAATTGCATAGTGATCGCAGGCCATTGAAACGTGAGTACAGGGTACTCTGAAAACGCCTTTTATGTCTTAAATGTTAATGCGCATGCGCACTCAATGATCAATTATTGAGTGCGCATGCGCGTGATTGGTTAATCATCAAATTCGTAATATAAACAATGGCGTGACAATTGTATGCTTATTACACTGTCTCAAGTATTTTTACATTCTTTGTACTGTAAATACACATGCCATGTCAACTGGACGATACACGATGCGAGCCTAATTTGGAATGCCACCAACGGACGGTAACTGAATTCAACACTTAACAGACCAGTCTGACAAACATGCTCTAAGCGAACTTCGATAGCTCAGTCGGTAGATCACTGACCCTGCAAGCCAGAGCTCCCTAGTTCGAATCCCGTCCTACCTATTTTTTTTCCTCTCCAATTCAAAAAATACTTTACAAGGGTCACTCTCGGGGACATTTACAAATATATTACACTGTCAATATCTTTTTTGGAATTTTGGGTGGCCCTTATCCAGGGCCGTTTATGTGTAAGAACACAGTACTTATTTGGAAGTCGTATATTTTGTCACAGCTTTTGCGACTTTGTAGTGCATATCTAAATGCGATGTTTAAACATGAATGTGTGTTTAGGTGTGTGTTTTTGTTGTCAATTTACAGTTCTACAATAATTAATTGCATAGTGATCGCAGGCCATTGAAACGTGAGTACAGGGTACTCTGAAAACGCCTTTTATGTCTTAAATGTTAATGCGCATGCGCACTCAATGATCAATTATTGAGTGCGCATGCGCGTGATTGGTTAATCATCAAATTCGTAATATAACAATGGCGTGACAATTGTATGCTTATTACACTGTCTCAAGTATTTTTACATTCTTTGTACTGTAAATACACATGCCATGTCAACTGGACGATACACGATGCGAGCCTAATTTGGAATGCCACCAACGGACGGTAACTGAATTCAACACTTAACAGACCAGTCTGACAAACATGCTCTAAGCGAACTTCGATAGCTCAGTCGGTAGATCACTGACCCTGCAAGCCAGAGCTCCCTAGTTCGAATCCCGTCCTACCTATTTTTTTTCCTCTCCAATTCAAAAAATACTTTACAAGGGTCACTCTCGGGGACATTTACAAATATATTACACTGTCAATATCTTTTTTGGAATTTTGGGTGGCCCTTATCCAGGGCCGTTTAATGTGTAAGAACACAGTACTTATTTGGAAGTCGTATATTTTGTCACAGCTTTTGCGACTTTGTAGTGCATATCTAAATGCGATGTTTAAACATGAATGTGTGTTTAGGTGTGTGTTTTTGTTGTCAATTTACAGTTCTACAATAATTAATTGCATAGTGATCGCAGGCCATTGAAACGTGAGTACAGGGTACTCTGAAAACGCCTTTTATGTCTTAAATGTTAATGCGCATGCGCACTCAATGATCAATTATTGAGTGCGCATGCGCGTGATTGGTTAATCATCAAATTCGTAATATAAACAATGGCGTGACAATTGTATGCTTATTACACTGTCTCAAGTATTTTTACATTCTTGTACTGTAAATACACATGCCATGTCAACTGGACGATACACGATGCGAGCCTAATTTGGAATGCCACCAACGGACGGTAACTGAATTCAACACTTAACAGACCAGTCTGACAAACATGCTCTAAGCGAACTTCGATAGCTCAGTCGGTAGATCACTGACCCTGCAAGCCAGAGCTCCCTAGTTCGAATCCCGTCCTACCTATTTTTTTTCCTCTCCAATTCAAAAAATACTTTACAAGGGTCACTCTCGGGGACATTTACAATATATTACACTGTCAATATCTTTTTTGGAATTTTTGGGTGGCCCTTATCCAGGGCCGTTAATGTGTAAGAACACAGTACTTATTTGGAAGTCGTATATTTTGTCACAGCTTTTGCGACTTTGTAGTGCATATCTAAATGCGATGTTTAAACATGAATGTGTGTTTAGGTGTGTGTTTTTGTTGTCAATTTACAGTTCTACAATAATTAATTGCATAGTGATCGCAGGCCATTGAAACGTGAGTACAGGGTACTCTGAAAACGCCTTTTATGTCTTAAATGTTAATGCGCATGCGCACTCAATGATCATTATTGAGTGCGCATGCGCGTGATTGGTTAATCATCAAATTCGTAATATAAACAATGGCGTGACAATTGTATGCTTATTACACTGTCTCAAGTATTTTTACATTCTTTGTACTGTAAATACACATGCCATGTCAACTGGACGATACACGATGCGAGCCTAATTTGGAATGCCACCAACGGACGGTAACTGAATTCAACACTTAACAGACCAGTCTGACAAACATGCTCTAAGCGAACTTCGATAGCTCAGTCGGTAGATCACTGACCCTGCAAGCAGAGCTCCCTAGTTCGAATCCCGTCCTACCTATTTTTTTTCCTCTCCAATTCAAAAAAATACTTTACAAGGGTCACTCTCGGGGACATTTACAAATATATTACACTGTCAATATCTTTTTTGGAATTTTGGGTGGCCCTTATCCAGGGCCGTTTAATGTGTAAGAACACAGTACTTATTTGGAAGTCGTATATTTTGTCACAGCTTTTGCGACTTTGTAGTGCATATCTAAATGCGATGTTTAAACATGAATGTGTGTTTAGGTGTGTGTTTTGTTGTCAATTTACAGTTCTACATATTAATTGCATAGTGATCGCAGGCCATTGAAACGTGAGTACAGGGTACTCTGAAAACGCCTTTTATGTCTTAAATGTTAATGCGCATGCGCACTCAATGATCAATTATTGAGTGCGCATGCGCGTGATTGGTTAATCATCAAATTCGTATATAAACAATGGCGTGACAATTGTATGCTTATTACACTGTCTCAAGTATTTTTACATTCTTTGTACTGTAAATACACATGCCATGTCAACTGGACGATACACGATGCGAGCCTAATTTGGAATGCCACCAACGGACGGTAACTGAATTCAACACTTAACAGACCAGTCTGACAACATGCTCTAAGCGAACTTCGATAGCTCAGTCGGTAGATCACTGACCCTGCAAGCCAGAGCTCCCTAGTTCGAATCCCGTCCTACCTATTTTTTTCCTCTCCATTCAAAAAATACTTTACAAGGGTCACTCTCGGGGACATTTACAAATATATTACACTGTCAATATCTTTTTTGGAATTTGTGGGTGGCCCTTATCCAGGGCCGTTTAATGTGTAAGACACAGTACTTATTTGGAAGTCGTATATTTTGTCACAGCTTTTGCGACTTTGTAGTGCATATCTAAATGCGATGTTTAAACATGAATGTGTGTTTAGGTGTGTGTTTTTGTTGTCAATTACAGTTCTACAATAATTAATTGCATAGTGATCGCAGGCCATTAAACGTGAGTACAGGGTACTCTGAAAACGCCTTTTATGTCTTAAATGTTAATCGCATGCGCACTCAATGATCAATTATTGAGTGCGCATTCGCGTGATTGGTTAATCATCCAAATTCGTAATATAAACAATGGCGTGACAATTGTATGCTTATTACACTGTCTCAAGTATTTTTACATTCTTTGTACTGTAAATACACATGCCATGTCAACTGGACGATACACGATGCGAGCCTAATTTGGATGCCACCAACGGACGGTAACTGAATTCAACACTTAACAGACCAGTCTGACAAACATGCTCTAAGCGAACTTCGATAGCTCAGTCGGTAGATCACTGACCCTGCAAGCCAGAGCTCCCTAGTTCGAATCCCGTCCTACCTATTTTTTTCCTCTCCAATTCAAAAAATACTTTACAAGGGTCACTCTCGGGGACATTTACAAATATATTACACTGTCATATCTTTTTTTGGAATTTTTGGGTGGCCCTTATCCAGGGCCGTTTAATGTGTAAGAACACAGTACTTATTTGGAAGTCGTATATTTTGTCACAGCTTTTGCGACTTTGTAGTGCATATCTAAATGCGATGTTTAAACATGAATGTGTGTTTAGGTGTGTGTTTTTGTTGTCAATTTACAGTTCTACAATAATTAATTGCATAGTGATCGCAGGCCATTGAAACGTGAGTACAGGTACTCTGAAAACGCCTTTTATGTCTTAAATGTTAATGCGCATGCGCACTCAATGATCAATTATTGAGTGCGCATGCGCGTGATTGGTTAATCATCAAATTCGTAATATAAACAATGGCGTGACAATTGTATGCTTATTACACTGTCTCAAGTATTTTTACATCTTTGTACTGTAATACACATGCCATGTCAACTGGACGATACACGATGCGAGCCTAATTTGGAATGCCACCAACGGACGGTAACTGAATTCAACACTTACAGACCAGTCTGACAAACATGCTCTAAGCGACTTCGATAGCTCAGTCGGTAGATCACTGACCCTGCAAGCCAGAGCTCCCTAGTTCGAATCCCGTCCTACCTTATTTTTTTCCTCTCCAATTCAAAAATACTTTACAAGGGTCACTCTCGGGACATTTACAAATATATTACACTGTCAATATCTTTTTTTGAATTTTGGGTGGCCCTTATCCAGGGCCGTTTAATGTGTAAGAACACAGTACTTATTTGGAAGTCGTATATTTTTGTCACAGCTTTTGCGACTTTGTAGTGCATATCTAAATGCGATGTTTAAACATGAATGTGGTTTAGGTGTGTGTTTTGTTGTCAATTTACAGTTCTACAATAATTAATGCATAGTGATCGCAGGCCATTGAAACGTGAGTACAGGGGTACTCTGAAAACGCCTTTTATGTCTTAAATGTTAATGCGCATGCGCACTCAATGATCAATTATTGAGTGCGCATGCGCGTGATTGGTTAATCATCAAATTCGTAATATAAACAATGGCGTGACAATTGTATGCTTATTACACTGTCTCAAGTATTTTACATTCTTTGTACTGTAAATACACATGCCATGTCAACTGGACGATACACGATGCGAGCCTACATTTGGAATGCCACCAACGGACGGTAACTGAATTCAACACTTAACAGACCAGTCTGACAAACATGCTCTAAGCGAACTTCGATAGCTCAGTCGGTAGATCACTGACCCTGCAAGCCAGAGCTCCCTAGTTCGAATCCCGTCCTACCTATTGTTTTCCTCTCCAATTCAAAAAATACTTTACAAGGGTCACTCTCGGGGACATTACAAATAATTACACTGTCAATATCTTTTTTGGAATTTTGGGTGGCCCTTATCCAGGGCCGTTTAAGTGTAAGAACACAGTACTTATTGGAAGTCGTATATTTTGTCACAGCTTTGCGACTTGTAGTGCATATCTAAATGCGATGTTTAAACATGAATGTGTGTTTAGGTGGTGTGTTTTGTTGTCATTACAGTTCTACAATAATTAATTCATAGTGATCGCAGGCCATTGAAACGTGAGTACAGGGTACTCTGAAAACGCCTTTTTATGTCTTACCTGTTATGGCGCATGCGCACTCAATGAGTCAATATATTGAGTGCGCATGCGCGTGTATTGTTAATCATCAAATTCGTAGGGATCGGTTAACAATGCGCGTGACATTGTGCTGCTTATTACACTGTCTCAAGTATTTTATACATTCTTTGTACTGTAAATACACATGCTCCATGTCACTGGACGAGTGACGATGCGAGCCTCATGTGGAATGCCATGCCCACGGACCAACGGGATGAACGGGTACTGAACTACAACACTTGAACAGACCGAGTCTGACAACATGCTCGAAGCGAACTCGATAGCTCAGTCCGTAGACTCACTGACCCGGCAGCCAGAGCTCGTGTTCGATGCGCGGCCTACCTATTTTTTTTTTTTTTCCTCGTCCGGTGAGAATGATGATTCGACGACGGGAACTCTTAGCGTTGCGTCCGGGGTTTTAACACGGGTGTGGCTGCTAGGTTGTGGTGTCGTCGGGGGGGGGGGGTGGGACAGTTAAAAGAGAGGGGGCGACAGGAACAAGGCGGGGGTGGGGTGCAAGTAATTTTGTGTTTGGGGTGGGAATGTTTGGGGGGTGGGGGGGGGGGGGGTGATGGTTTGTGGGTGGGGGGGGGTGTGGGTGCGGACCTGGTATGTGGTGATGGGCCTTCTTTGGTGGGCTGGCTGGGGTTGGTGTGATGTCATGGTGGAGAGGGGGAACGACGGGACTCTTAGGGAGTAGGTGGTGGGGAATGGGCTGCGAAGGAGGGGGGTGAAATGAGGGTTGGTGCACAGGTCGTGGTGCGGGTGGCGGAGGCGTGGATATATGAGTGCGCTCGGTGTGCAGATCTGGGAAGGCTAAAAGGTGGGGGTCGAGCAGGTGGGGGTGGGGTGTGAACAGGTGAGAAAAATTGGGGTAATACTGGCTGGTGGGTGGGGGGGGGGGGTGGGTGGGGGGTATGGGGTGGTGGCCCCCCCAAACACGCAGGTGGTGCAGCGATGTCGAAAGAGTAAGAATTGGCTGCAGCATAGCTGGGGGCGGTCTAGGGTCTGTCTAGTACCAGGGTGAGGAAGGCCAGTAAAAGCCGGTTACTGAATTAAGGCTTGAGACTGTAATCGCTCATGGGCGGAAACGTGAGGGGTACTATCGGTGGGGGGGTGGAAGCCTGGTCTGGGGGTGCGTGTGGCGAGAGGGGAGAGAAGGAAGACCAGGAGAACAAAAAAAAACGGGCGGCGCACAGAGAAGACAAGAGAGATCAGGCAAGAACAAGAAGAACCCCTCACATGAGCGGGAACTCGGGCTGAGGCACTGGGAGGGTATAATAAAAGAAAGGAGGGATGAGTGAGGGCGGAGTGCGTATATAGAGTAAGACACAACAGAGGATGGGGCGACGTTGGGCAAAGGGGTGTATGCGCTAGGCGACGGTGGGCAGGAGTGGTTACATAGAGAACTTTAGTAAGAGGAACTGGGGGGGGAGAGAGACACAGGGGCGATGTGCAGCGCGGTGACGAACGAGTGCGGGTGCGGGAAAACGAGGGGAGGATCCCGGACCAAAAGCAGAACCTGGAACGGTAAAGGTGCGAAGTGGGGTGCGAGACGGGACGGACAGACGGTCGTGGAGCGGAAACAGGGTGAGAGAGGTACAGATAACAATAGCGGTGGAGACTGGTCATCGGATCTCAAACTTAAAAAGAAAGAGCGCTGCAGGGGGGAGAGAAAACCGGCACGTAAGAAACACCAAGAAGCCAAAGAAGGGACAACCATGGAGGCTCCCTGGCTCCCTATGCGAAAATCGGCACGTCCCTATTATTTTTTTGGCCGGCTCCAATTCAAAAAATAGTCGTTTAGCAAGAGGTCACTCTCGGGTAAAAACCAGTTACAAAAGTTTATTGGTGTGGCACTGTCTAATCTTTTTTCATAGGAAGTTTGGGGTGCCCTTAATGCCAGGGGGGGGGGCCATGTTAGTAAGGGTGTGTAAAGAAACCGGATACTAGTTGGGGGGGAAGGTAGCGTAATATGTTGGAGAAATAGCACAAGAAAAAAAGAGGAGATGAGAAGAAGAAAAGGAGGTCTAAAAAGGGGTGGCTGGGGGCGGGTGGAGAAAAGGTGGGGGAGGAGGGGGAAATGGCGGGTGGCAGGTCGGAGGGGGGGGGGAGCGTGGGGGGGGCGGAAAGGGGGGGTGGGGGGGGGTCGGAAGGGCGAGGGGGGGGGGGGGGTGGGCGGAGGGGGGGTGAGGGGGGACGAGGCGTGGGTGGGCGGGGGAACGGGAGGAAACTGTGTGGGCAGAGACGACTGTTGATGAACATCTCATATGCAGATGGGCGCTGGGTGGCCGCGGGCGGGCAAGAAAGGGGGAGATTAGAAACTGGGGGGTGGGGGGAACAGATAAGATTGGCTGTGCTAGAACTTTGTGGGTGGGTGAGAACGCCAAGTAGGCTCTCGAGTGCGGGGAATTTTTGAAACCATGAAGTGTTAATGGTATTATGGGTTGTGTGTTTTATGTTTCAATGTACGAGTTTCGACAGGGGAGTAAGTAATTGGGGGGGGCGGTGAAGGGTTGCGGCACGGAGGCCATTGTGGGAGTGGTCACAGTGAGACAAAGGGATGACAACATCTGGAAGACGGCTTCGTCGGAGGTTGGTCGTGGTTAGGTGTCATATACAATGGGATGAGGGCGGGCGCACATGCGTAGAACTCAACAAAATAACTCGCGGAGTATGGTGGCGACGTGGGTTGTGGGGGCTGACATAGCGGTCGCAAGGTGGGGGAATTGTAATTGGTTGAGTGGTAAGGTCATCAAATCCTATAATGAAACGGGAGACGCTGATGGCGGGACGCAATGGTTTTATGCTTAAGTCGTCCACAACAGCATTGCACAATCTCAAGTATATTTATTAAGCGGAAACAATTCTAAAAGATATGAGACTGAGAAACGCTTACGCATGCCGTAGAGCACGGGAGACGAGAAGAAACACAAAAAAAACAGCAATTGGCAGAGCCTAAGGTTATTGGGAATGACCAAAGACCAAGCCAGGGAAAAAACACGGTAACATAAGAAGATCAGCACACATTACAGGCCAAACAAAACGGGGGGGAAAAATACTGACACCAAAACACACAGAATGGACGGTCGGGTGGCGAACTTCGAATAGAAAAAAAAGGCGGGTCAGAAAACCTAGTCGCAAGGACAAAGTCGCGGCAGAACCCTAAAAAAGCAGACCGCCAGTCATAACTGAAGCGCGTGCTGTTCGGGCAGTATACAATAAAGAAAGACACACGTGCCTACCGAAAGGGGACGGGATGATGATGTGTTGTTGTTAATGAGGGTGGTTTACGGTGTGTGACCCGGTGCGCCACGACGTCGAAAAAAAAATACGTGAGGTGGTACAAGGTCACTCATGGGCACGGTAGGGGGGAACATAGTAGGGATAACACAATTTTCACGGGAAGCAAGTGAAGATATCTGTATATAATAGAGGAATTGTTTGGTGACAGACCGCAAGAGCACGGAAACAGATCCGGCACGAGCATATAAGGGATAAGAACAACAGTAACTTGTCGAGAATTTGGCCAAAAAAAACAGTGGGCGGAAGCGCGGGGGGAGGTACAGCCCCCGGAGGAATGCGCATCCTCCCCAACTACTCGGAAGAGGGAAAAGGGGTGGGGGGGGGGGGCCGTAGGGGTGGGGGAGTCACACCTCGGGCGCAAAGCGTTGTTCGACCCCTTCTGGAGCGCATGCGGTCTCATAGCGACACTAAATGTAAACATAATGATGTGTTTAGATCATAACGAAAGTGTGCGATCTTTTGTCGGGTGCTCAGGTAATATAACATCTGCTAACCATGAATTAATTGTCCGGTAAAGGGATGAATCGCCAGGACGGAGGGGAGCCATTGAAACCCAAGTGGAAAGATACATGAGGTACACGCGGGGGTGTACATAACATCAACACGGAACTGGAATGCTTTAAACATTTTCTTAGAGACTGTTGAAAAAAAGATACAATAAAGTACGGGGAGCGCACTGGGGAGAACGTATACGAGGGGGAGCAAGCGGGCAGCATGGGCGAGGGAGGACGTCGGGGAAATAATCCTGGAACAATTGAAGGGATACCAGTGGATCGCGTTGAAAACAAAGAAAGAACACCGGCCGGACGGAGCGATACCTGCCGTGAGGGGACATCTCATCCGTATACAGGGGCGTGCAAGCATGGGTGGAATGCAGCAAAGTCGCAGCTCCCTACTCGAAAGCAAAAAAAATGGGCTTGCGACAAGTGTGTTCAGATGCTTAGTAACACTGTCCAAATAGTGTGAACATTCTTTGTACTAGTTCGAAGCGGGTACTCATACACCTATACAACGGTGAGCCACCGAATCCAAGGCGACTATGCGAAGAAAAACTGATTGACTGGTCATGCCCCCTAAGCTGTAGCTCGGAACTAGGGGGAATTCAACACGTAACAATGAACCGCCGTCGGTGGCGGGGAAGACAACAATGGTCTACTAGTAAAGCCGGACAAACACTATCCGATAGCTCAGTCCGGTCAGGTCACTCGAGACCCTCAAACCCGCCGCGGCAAAGCCGAAGACAGGGGGAGGGCGCCCAAAGAGCTCAACACCAGCCCTATATGTCGAATAAAACAAAAAAACGGGCCGTCTACCAAAGAAACTATTTTTTTTTCCTCGCCATCAAAAATACTTTACAAGTCACTTCCTCGGGGACATTTAACAAATATATACACGGTCATATCTTGTTTTGGAATTTTTGGGTGGCCCTTATCCGGGCCGTTTAATGTGTAAGAACACCGTCTATTTTGGAAGTCGGTATTTTTGTCCAGCTTTTTGCGACTTTGTAATTGCATATCTACATGCTATGTTTAACATGATGTGTTTTTTTGTTTATAGGTGGCTGGTGTTTTTTTGTGTTGTCAATTTTACAGTGTCTACTACAATAATTATTGCATAGTGATTCGCAGGCCATTGAAACGTGAGTACAGGGTATTCTGGAGAAAACTCCTTTTATGTCTAAATGGTAAAATCGCAGGCGCACTCAATGATCAATTAATGAGTATCGCATGCTCGTGGATTGGTTAATTCATCAAATTCGTAATATAAACCATGGCGTGACAATTGTATGACTTTGTCTGCAACTGTCAAGTTGTTACATTCTTTGTACTGTAAATCCACATGCCATGTCAACGGAAAACGATACACGAGCGAGCAATTTGGAATGCCACCAACGGACGGTAACTGAATCAACACTTACAGACTTCTGACAAACATGCTCTAAGCGAACTTCGATAGCTCAGTCGGTACATCATTGACCCTGGCAGCAGAGCCTCCCTAGTTCGAATCCCGTCCTATTTATTTTTTCCTCTCCAATTCAAAAAATACTTTTACAAGGGTCACTCCTCGGACCATTTACAAATATATTACACTGTCAATATCTTTTGTTTTTTTTGTGGAATTTTGGGTGGCCCTTATCCAGGGCCGTTTTAATGTGTAAGAACACAGTACTTATTTTGGAAGTCGTATATTTTGCCAAAACAGCTTTTGCGGACTTTGTTAGTGGCATATCTAAAAATTCGATGTTTAAACCATGAATGTGTGTTTTAGCGTGTGTGTTTTTGTTGTCAATTTACAGTTCTACAATAATTAAAATTGCATAGTGACCGCAGGCCTTGAAAACTGAGTAGGTGTACTCTGAAAACGGTACGCCTTTTAATTGTCTTAAATGTTAATTTCGCATGCGAACCCTCAATGATCAATTATTGCGTGCGCAATCGCGTGGATTGGGTAATCATCAAATTCGTAATATAAACAATGGCGTGACAATTGTATGCTTATTACACTGATCTCAAGTATTTTACTTCTTTGTACTGTAAATACCATGCATGTCACTGGACGATACCGATGCGAGCCTAATTTGGGAATGCCACCAACGACGGTAACTGATTCAACACTTAACAGACCGTCTACACATGCTCTAAGCGAACTTCGAATCTCATCGGTAGCTCACTGACCCCTGCGCCAGAAGCTCCCCTAGTTCGATCCGTCCTACCTATTTTTTTTCCTCTCAATTCAAAAAATACTTTACAAGGGTCACTCTCGGGGACATTTACAAATATATTACACTGTCATATCTTTTTTTTGGAATTTTTGGGTGGCCCTTATCCAGGGGCCGTTTAAAATGTATAAGAACACATTACTTAGTCGTATATTTTG
>CAEFZP010002086.1:0-10000 GCA_903064625.1 Mallotus villosus
AGAGAGAGAGAGAGGAGAAGAGACAGAGAGAGAGAGAGAGAGCGAGAGAGAGGAGAGAGGAGGACAGAGAGAGAGAGAGAGAGAGAGGAGAGAGAGAGAGGGAGAGAGAGGAGAGAGAGAGAGAGAGAGAGACGAGAGAGAGGAGAGAGAGAGAGAGGAAAAACTCGAGAACATGTGCGAACTGTGGACTGACAGGTACCTTTCTAACAGCCACCAAGGACAATTTTCTCAGCTGAACCGTTCCCATGGCAACGTAGAGAACCTGCCATCAGTGCCCCCCCTTCTTCCCCGCCCCAACTCTCCAGCCCGCTTTCTCCATCTGACACACGACTGCTCAGAGCTCTTCTCCCATTGACTCTGCTGGACTGACCTCAGCCACCCTCACCTCTTTGTGGATAAGGGGAATACAGTGGCCATGTCTGAGAATGCCACACACATGCACACACACACTTACACACACACACATACAAACACATACAGTATATCAACATGCAAACACTCTTTCACCCAGCGCCACTACACGCACACACACATCCACACACAGTTCGACAGGCAGACGGAGATTTCAGTTATTTGATTAGATACCACAAAAGTTAATGAACAATCGAAAAGAGGAACAGCTTTTGCATATTGAGTCAGAGCTGTGTGTGTTCATTCCACAAAGAAAATACAAAGAAAGCTTCCTGTTCTGAAACCCCATACCCAGGGATTCTCTGTGTGTTCAGAATCCCCAGTTCTCTGTGTGGGTGTGAGACAGCGATATGAGGAGGTGAGATCTACACAGGCTCTTATCCCCTTCTACTCTTGAAGAAAGACAAACAAGCTGATATTTTGCCCAGTCATCACAAGGGAGAGATCATCTTACTCCATATGCCAGAAGTCACTTGAGGCACCAGACACTTACAAACCTACAATGTTACTCCGAAACAACAGTTTACCAAGAATATATAAAAGTCGTGTCATGTAATATCTAGACACATCTGTTTTCTCAAAGAATACTGATGCCGCTTATGTCTTTTCTGCATCCTCTCCCGAACGATCTATGATCTCGCTGCTGTTGCCAGGCACTGCAGACTTCCTGTCTCCCTTGGGTGGAGGAGGGGACTGGCTGTCAATCTGTTGCTGTGCCAACACATGGGTGATTGACATATGCCCTGTGGCTGTCACTCAGTGAGAGGTGGAAACGTGGGGAGGTGGACAGGAGGGGGGGGCGGAGGGGGTGATAGATTAGATTTACACTGCGAGACTGTCTGGGACGATTGGCTTGGGAACCCGAGCAGTGTGATAAACAGTCATGTATATGTTCATGAGATGGGGGGAGGGGGGAGGGGGGGAAAGACATGAAGAGAGAGTGAGAATAGGCGGGGAAAAAGAGGAGTAATTGAGGGAGGGATGGATTAATGGAGGGATGGAGGGATAGCAGGATAGAAGAATGGAGGAATGGAGGGATAGCAGGATAGAAGAATGGAGGAATGAGGGATACAAGATAGAGATGGGAGGGATGCGATAGAATGGTGGATGAGGGATACAAGATGAAGAATGGAGGGATACAAGATAGAAGAATGGTGGTATGGAGGGATAACAAGATAGAAGAATGGTGGTATGGAGGGATAACAAGATAGAAGAATGGTGGTATGGAGGGATAACAAGATAGAAGAATGGTGGTATGGAGGGATAACAAGATAGAAGAATGGTGGTATGGAGGGATAGCAAGATAGAGAATGGTGTAACTGCAGAACTGAGGGTTAGAAGGGTGGGGGATGGAGGGATGTAGACAGCGAGCCCATATGGCTACCAGCCTTCTGCAAGTTCATTTCTTTACTGTACATTCTAACAACAATATGAAGGATCTGCCAGCCAGCTGCTCTCCCTCTCACACTCTCTGACACGGCAGCAAGCACACACTAAACAGACACACAACACACACACACACACACAGACACACACACACACACACACACACACACACACAGACACACACACTCTTAAACTAAGTGTTAGCTACATGTATCCGCCTGACCGTGTGCTAACTAATGGAGAGGGTAGCTGGTGCCATGAAGAGACAGACGTTTGTGCGTATAGGAGCCACTCTGAACATACTATGCACCGTACCATTCTGAGGAAACTGCACTGGAAATCACAGGCAGTCAGACATCTCATCTTGTCTTTATTGCAATCCCCCCCCCACCCACCCCTGTTTCTCTCTCCTTCTCTCTCTTTCTGCTTCTGTCATCTTTCAGAAGCGCTAGCAGCAGCCTTGTCTGTGTGACATGGGCGCTAGCTGCTCTCCAAACAGGAATATGAATGTTCTGCTTCCTGCCGACCACAGGACAACCTGCTCATGCTATTTATTTTGGGCAATGCGGTTACTGTTGTTTTTGTTTGTTTTTCTCAGCTTGTTTACTTGTTTACCTGTCCTCCTTGGCTTGTCAGAGCATGAACAAATAGGGAGAAGGGCCGTCTACTGGCGTTACCATGGCGAGCTCAGGATCGGCGTGTGTGTGTGTGCGTGTGTGTCATAACTGCCTTCCGTTTCTAACTGTGCGTTACTGTGATAGCATTGACCTGTAAAGACCCACATGGACTATGGAACTATTTATTTACCATAAGTGTGTATGTGAAGGTGATAGCCAAGTGGAAGAGGGTCTTTAAGTATCTCTGGGGGATAGCATCATGACAGGGAGTCCTTTCAGACAGCCATAATCGCTACTGTAGAGGAACACAGCTCACTTAACCTGCAGGTGACCTGCTCTGTCTCTCTCTCTCTCTCTCTGTCATATCTCTCTCTCTCTCTGTCTCATCCTGTACGTAGGAGGATTATTCCGTATCCTCTGGATAGATACAGTACGTAGAGTGGAGCAGGTGACTCAGTTATGTAAACTTGTTTTCTGCTGTGGTATCAAACTGTCAGAGACACACACTCTCTCCCGTCATTCTCTAATTTCCCGGTAAAAATTAGGATGGGAGGGAAAGGAAAAGAGAGATAGAGAAAGAGAGAGAGAGAGAGAGAGAGAGAGAGAGAGAGCTGGAGAGACCCGGAGAAAGACAGAGGAGAGAATTAGATAGAGACAGAGAGAGAGAGAGAGGAAGGGACAGATCGCTCGCACAAGAGAGATGCAGAAAAAAGGCCTGTTTCTTGTTTAGCTTGGCTCCAGAGGGTCTTTGTCTGAAGTGTGTTGTGGGAAACCAGGGGGGAGGGGGCGGGGGAGGAAGAGGGGGAGTTGGTGTTTTTCCAGAAAGCAACAGAAACCCAAAATTCCTGTCAGTGCTGCCTGAGACCCCAATAACCCCAGAAGGAGAGAGAGAGAGCGACAGAGAGAGGAAGAGAGAGAGAGAGAGAGAGAGAGAGAGAGATGGAGAGAGACAGAGAGAGCGACAGAGAGATGGAGAGAGAGAGAGAGCGACAGAGAGAGCGACAGAGAGAGAGAGAGAGAGAGAGAGAGCGACAGAGAGATGGAGAGAGAGAGAGACTGAGATCGACAGAGAGGAATATAGATAAAGCAGGTCATACAATAATTTAATAAAAGAGGCTGATAGACAGTTCCCATAATGCAATGGGGAGGGCAACAAGGTATTCTATGGCAGAGCTGACCGACACAGAACGTCTTATCAGAACCACAGAACTGGAAATGTGCTGTTGAAGGTGTGCATTCAAGGGCATGTGCACATATTGTGCAAGTAAAATGGTGTTTGTGTTTGTGCAGAGTGCTAACAAGCAGGTCGTAGAGACTGAGAGTGATTGATGGAAGTCCAATGTATGATCTTGCTTGTTGATCACTCGGGTTCTGGTGTTAATCCCAGTCTAAATCGGTGGGATTAAGACAGATTGCTTTGCCACCTGTCAAACTCTTATTGCACTGCTTTTAGGGGGCTGTTCTCTTATCTGGTCTGCCTAACCAGCTACCCTGGAGTGTGTGTGTGTGTGTGTGTTTTACCAGGATAAACATTACCATTATCTAAAAACATCTGGCTGACTCACTGTTTACATCTTTTAGCAGCTTACTTAATGGTCCCCTCTCTCTCTCTCTCTCTCTCTCTCTCTCTCTCTCTCTCTCTCCTCTCCCGCTCTCTCTCTCTCTCTCTCTCAATCCATTTTATGCTGAACCTTTCTTTCACACACACTGACGCTCAAACACACACACGGAAACACACGCAGTGATGGAACGAAGCCCTGTTAACGTTTCCTGCGTTCAGGCTCTGGGAAGTGAATCATAATGAAGAACAGGATCGGAGATTCGTGCCATACACAGTGTTCTTCCATCCAACCTGTTTCACATCCTCTCGTTCTGCTCTGAACACAAACACACATAGTCACACACATAGACACACACATGTAGAGAGACACACACACACACAAACACACAAACACACATACAGAGACACACAGACATACACACACACACAGACACAAACACACACATACACGGCTGTTACTTGATATCTTCAAACTGATGTCTTATGTGTGTGTATGAATTGGTGTTTTATTCGTGTTTGAAGTAGTGTGAGTGTGTGTAACTTGAGTGTGTGTTTTGATGTGTGACTGTGTGGCTGTGCTGTGTCCAGCTGGTGTTTCATTGGTATAGCCTCGTCTGATCTGTCTCGTCTCACCCAGGCCACACTCAAAAAGCCGCTCCCACAATGCATTTCTCTATTTCTCTATAGCACACTGAAAAAGAGCCTATTCTCTGACCAGCCCACACAGCTGTCCCATTCTTGTGTGACTGCGTGTGTGTGTGTGTGTGTGTCTGTGTGTGTGTGTGTGTACAGTTACACAGCAGCTGGGAGGCAGCAATGTGTGCTTCTAAACGTCTAAACGTGCATAAAGGTTAGAGAGAGCAGAAAAGCGAAGAGAGAGTTCTGCCTGGGAATCACTTGTGGCTGGAGTTGACAGTAGCTGACGAAGCCTGCGTAAAGGCAACAACACCAACCTACTTCCGCCCACACCAACACGCAGACACACACAGGTTGGCAACAAGCAGAAGTACTCGAGGTGCTGTATGGCAATACAGTCAAATACTGGGTCATGCTAAATAATGAGAGTCTGAAACTAGCATAGCAATCTTTACAGGGTGTCGGGAGACCGTGCGTAGATCACACAGTGCTTTACAGATAACAACCCACACAATGTGACTTCTCAGACCTTGTAAAAGCAAAACAATGTGTAAACCTTTCTAAACTGGTATGTGTGTGTGTGTGTGAGTGTGTGTGTGTGTGTGTGTGTGCGTGTGTGTGCGTGTGTGTATGTGTGTGTTGGGAGGTATACTGTGATTATGATGTTTTATTAGTGTCCAGGTGGAAGATAAGGATTTGACTATGTAAATGTGAGCCAGCCACAGGGGTACAGGGACGGTTGCATACGAAAAGATAAGCTGATAGCAGTTTTTCCTCTGACACACAGACACACAGACACACAGACACACAGACACACACACACAGAGTTCAATAACACATGAGCTCATGCTCAACTGTCCTTTACCAGAGACAGAGGGTACATCAACAGATACAACGCAACTTCCCTGACATAACACACACTCACACAGTTCGACTGTCACACACGTCATAACACTCACACAGTTCGACTGTCACACACGTCCATCCAGGCATCAAACACACTAAGCTAAGTACTCTACAAGACAGAATTACAAAACAAGTACTTTCTTAGTGTCATTGACGACAAAAAGCACTGACCCAAACTCAGATCCTAACAACACACACCCACCAACACACACACACACACACACACACACACAAACAGGACCCAGAGAGCTACAGAATGAGTCTTTGTTGAAGCCCTGGGGGCAGCTATTCACAGACCAAAGAACAAAGATGGTCTGATTACTCAGTTAAGCTTCCATTATTTCACCCATTCTTTCCTTTCTCCTCTCTGTTCTTCTCTTCTGTCCTCTCCTCTTTTCTTCCCTGCTCTTGTCTGCTCAAGCCCCTCTTCACAATCAGAGCTCACAGATAAATCTATAGCTAACGAGCTAAGATAGCCCACACATACGCGTGCAGATACAGACACACACTGAGATCAAGACAAGTACACTCATGGTAAACCAACCTCAGATACGTACTTCCAGGTATGCAGTCTCTCTCTCTCTCTCTCTCTCTCTCTCTCTCTCTCTCTCTCAGACAAACATGCATATACCTGTACACTCTCTCACATTCACAGACAGACAACATCTTTATTATGCACAGACATTAGACAAACTTCTCTTTCTTTCTTTCTTTCTTTTTCTCTCTCTCTCTCTCTCTCTCTCTCTCTCTCTCTCTCTCTCCTCTCTCTCTTTTTTCTCTCATGCAGGTGGACATGGCCCGTTGAAGACGTCATCTGACTACTGAGATCATTCACTTTAGTACCTTTCAACTGTCACATGTCTCCTATCATAAATCCCATGCATTACACCTCAAAATGCCTAGTTTGTGTACATGTGTGTGTGTGTGTGTGCATCCATGTGTGTGCTCAGTCTGCTTTGATGAGCTCTGCTCCGGCTAGGATGGTTCAATGGTTGTATGTTGTAAAGATCAAGGTGAGTTGGGCTGGGACTGTATTTACGTGTGTGTGAGTGTGGGTGAGTGGGTGTGTGTGAGTGAGTGTGTGTGTGAGTGAGTGTGTGTGTGTGTGAGTGTGGGTGAGTGTGTGTGTGTGTGTGTGTGTGGGTGAGTGTTTGTGTGTGTGTGTGTGAGTGTGTGTGAGTGTGGGTGGGTGGGTGTATCCGCATTTGAGAAGGGAATGACAGAGCAGGGACTTCAAAGGTAGTCTCTCATCAGACACAGAAAGAAAACAAAGGAATAAAGAGAGGTTAGCCACTGTCTCTATCTGTGTCTCGCTCTCTGTTTCACTCTCTGTCGCTCTCTCTCCATTATACAACTTTAGCTTTGGAGCCTGCACTATGCGAGCAAGACTTTGATATCTACACAGTAGTTACACCTGCTGTTAGCCTGTCGCCTGGCTGTGTCCTCAGGCCACAGATTGTAGCTACAGTGTGAGAAGTCAGAAGAACTGCTGCAGACTATCAGAACACGCACCTCCACAACTACTCTGGTTTACTACTCTCACTCTACACATCACCATTGACACACACACACACACACACACACACCACTCTGAAAGAGTTGACTGCCAGGTTACCACCACAGATAAAGACACAGAGGCCCAACACACAGTTCTGCCTTTCAGGAGAAACATCGGGGAGTCTGTACAAAGCAAGGAATGCTGTCCAAAACATACAGAGACACACACACACACACACACAAACACACAGAGACACACACACACACAAACGCACACACAAACAGCCCCATGCAGTACAGAAACAATAGAAACATAGCACATCAAACAGGCTGTTGTCTAACCAATAATAAGTAGTTGGACAGAAAGAGTGATACACAGAGGAACATCAAGTCAGCTGACTATGCCCACCCCACCCCACCCCCCCCCACCCCCTCCTTTAAACTCAGACACACGGCTTCTGGTTCTGTTGTAGTCCACAAGTCCCTAAGACAGGAGGGAGCAGACAGCTGGCACCTACGTGTGGACTGTCAGTTACAGTGTGTGTGTGTGTGTGTGTGTGTGTGTGTGTGTGTGCGTGTGTGTACGTGTGTGGTGTGTGTGTGTGTGTGTGCGTGTGTGTGTGTGTGTGTGTGCGTGTGTGTGTGTGTGCGTTTGTGTACGTGTGTGTGTGTGAGAATGAGAGAGAGGGAGGCGGAGAGTGAAATGCTAGTGTGAACAGTGACACTGAGATGCCAGCTCTCGCTCTCCTTCTTTGACACTTACACGCACAAAGTTCCATAGAAAACACAATGACAGCCCACATCCCTGCCATGGCAACAGCTGACCAGTTGACATAGATACAGCAGTCCATCGCAGTATGTGCTAGAGTGGGTACAGCTAAGTGGTAGTGCAATTGACTACAAACCAAAAAGTTGCAAGTCCGAATATCCCTACTGTGCTGTATTTCGCTTTGGATGAAAGCGTCTGCTAACTACATACATTCATTTCATCGTTAATGTTCTTTATTACCCCTGTTGGTGGCTGGCCTGCTTCGGCTCCGAGACCGACTGCGTTGCCGTTGGAGACGAGAACGACCCAGGAACCTGTAGTAGTAGGAGCGTCTGCCCGATCCCTTCCTGGTGACACCAGCCATGGCTCCGGCTGAACCAGAACCAAGACCGGGACTGGAGAGGAGTAGAGAATCCAGGGCCGGAGCAGGGGCGACCAGGAATATCCTCAACAACCTCTCAAACACAGGCGTGGAGTACAGCCTCCCTCCAGACGGGATCTCACAATCTGGTACTGATCCAACTGATACACCCGGAACCAAAACTAATCCAATTCTCCTCAAACAAACTCCTCAAGGAACCGCTTGGAGAGTTCCAGAACACTGAGAGAGCACCCCCTCCTGTGGGTCAGTGAGTCCAGCTGTCTCCAACACACTCCCCTCAGCAGTCCTCTGGACACGAGCACAGACTGGAACTCCTGGGAGCCCCCTTCCACTCTCAAGCTTCCCACAGTCCCAGCAGTAGAGGGAACGGAATGTGAGTGTGCCTGTGTGTGTACGCGTGTGTGTGTCTGCTGAATCACAGGAAAGCTGCTCCAGTTCCGATAGCCAGAAGAGAGAGAGAGAGATGGTAAGAGTTCTCTAGAAAGTACCAGTTCTAGTCTTCGTATTTGTTTAGCCTGCCAGTCAGTCTGCAAGACAGTCAGTCAGTCAGCCAACCTGTATGAGACTATCCCAACTCCCTTGCAGTGCTTCTCCTTTTAGCCCGTGGGACTGTGTGTGTGTGTGTGGGGAGAGAGAGAGAGAGAGAGAGAGAGAGAGAGAGAGAGAGAGAGAGAGAAGGCTGGTTTGCCATTGAGTTGTGACGGAACAACAAAAGAAAACTTTGAGTGAAAGCTAAAAGATGGCCCGAATCACACTGGAGCGGAGTTCAAATGAGGCCCTGCAGTCCAGCCCTGATATCCCCAAAGTCCAGCCTGATATATCACCAGTGTAGTCTCCCTATAGTCCAGTCCTAAATCCCTACACTCCAGTCCAGGTATTAAAGTATTTCCCACTCAGTCAACATCACAGGCCCATGCTTGCCTCTCAAGACACGGTGGAGACGGCCAATGACAGAGAACTCAAAATGTCAGCGAGCCAATGGGACACAGCTACAGAGGTGTGGGTCAGGCAGCTGGAACATAGAATACAGACAGATGGACACCCTAACAAACACACACCCACACACCCATGTACCCACACACACGTCACACACACACACACACACAAACAAACACCCACCGACACTCACACATTCAGACGGTAGGCACAATGGCATTGCTCTGCTTTAGCCCATGTCTATTTTCAATGCTTCAGTATCTCTATAGCAGCCAGGACAAAGCCCGTGGGCCTTCAGCAGGGATCCGACCTGCTGGAACTTGCACTATCAACCCACCTGGGATCGTATCGCAGTGATTGCACAAATCCCACAGTAGTCATAGCAAGAGAACACACACAGGCTCGTTTTGACAGGATGGAGACGGTACCAACCTGAAACAGCTTTCAAGATTGTTGTTTCATTTTGATAATGGCTTGTACCCCACCCCCTCTCTCCGTTCATCCTTCCTTTCTCTCCCTATCTACCTCCCTTATCCTTTGCCTCCCTCCCTACATCCCGATCTTCCACTCACATTCTTTCCCACACCCTCACTCGTCCTCTCCCTCCCTCCTTCCCCTCCTCCCTCAGTATTGACTCTATCTGTGTGGTGTCATTCCCCAGGTGAGAGTCAAACGGATAGCAGTGGAGCTGGAGGCTTTATAAAAAGTGGATGTGTAACAGCTGCTGTCTGGGACAAACCTTGTGTACTGTGTAGCCCTACTGGTTACTGGAAAAAACGTCAACATCTTCTCTGGAATTGGGCCGATCTCTCTCGGGTCTATGAGTGGAAACTCGATAGAGGCTACAGGCCCATATTGGTGTGTGTCCCATTATCACTGGACAGCATGTGCGGTCTCAG
>CAEFZP010002086.1:12500-27022 GCA_903064625.1 Mallotus villosus
CCACTCTCTCTCTCTCATCTCTCTCTCTCTCTCTCTCCTCTCTCCTCCCTCTCTCTCCCTCTCTCTCTCTCTCTCTCTCTCTCTCTCTCTCTTCTGCCCATCGTCCGTGGCCTCTCGCCCTTCATATTATCTATCCTCATATCTATCTATCCCCCCCCAGCCTCTGTGTGAACCCCAGGGGGGGTGTCGGAATGGTGGGGGTCTGAGGGGGTGGTGGGGTAACACAGCTGGAGAAGGTTCCGTCTGAGATGCACTTGACCGTCTCCGTCACGCAGTCTCAAACCTAAGTCTGTTACACACATCTGCTCACACACACACACACATCACGGACCCCGGCTCACGCCGATCGCATTTCCTAGGCAGGCGGACAGATGCCTGTCTGTTACCATGGCGAGGAGGCCGCTGGTCCGGATGAGAGGGCAGAAGATATCGGAGCGCAGGAATTCTGAGAACATTCGTTAACACTCCGGAATGTTCTTCAGCCCTTCCCTTCATTAGACAGGCTGGACACTTTGCCCTCTGATCCACGCACACACACACACACAGACACACACACACACACACACAAATGAAAGCACACAAGCACACATACATGCTCACACAACCACACATGCACACACATGTACGAACGCACGCCCACACTCACAATGCCCACACATACACACTGTCAAACATGAATGTCGTCAAACATGACAGTAGACCTGATAAGGAGGAGGGAATGGATGGAGTGAGGAGGGATGGAGAGAGATAGAGAGAAGCTATGAAGAAGAGGGTAAAGTATCAGTGAAGGGTTAGGGAGGGGCTGACCCTGACCAATGTTCTTCCTGTGCCCTGACCAATAAAAGCCCAAATGAAAAGCAGCCACGTCCTAAATTCTCTAGCCCCTCCTACTCATGCTCTAGCCCCTCCTACTCCGTCCTCTTTTTACTGAGGGGTGTCAGGAGGTGTGTGTGTGCATGTGTGCGTTTGCTTGTGTGTGTGTGTGTGTGAGAGTGTGTGTGGTTGTTTGTGAGTGTGTGTGTGTGTATGTGTGTGGGAGTGAGTCATTGTGATGGGTGCGCTGATATCAGGAGCAGCACACACACAGTAAAGCAATTACCCTCACTTCTCTTCTAACTCAGGGCAGGAGGCATAAAACTCTTTGATGTCTGTATGGGAGTAGTTAGTTGACACACACACACACACACACACACACACACACACACACACATCACACACACTCAGCATCTCCCTCCACACACAACAACAGACAATTGGGTAGATGATGACAGAGCCATAAACACACATAACACAATCCCCTCACACACACACAAACAAACAAACGCATCCACACCATTGGGTAAATGAATGCTAACAGATTATTAAACACACACACACACCTCGCTCTAACACGTACACACAGAAATGCACATGCATGAGGCTGACTGAGTGAGTTAGGGTTGAAGTGTGTATGGCTGCTATAGAAACAGCAGTTGGCCAGGGGCCATGAGGCTACCAGAAGAGTTTTATGGCTTGTTACTGCTCCCTCTCTCAACACGCATCTGTACTCCCCAAAGACATGCTCTCCTCTCATACTCTCCCTCGCTCTCTCCCTGTTCTTATCTTTCTCTCTCAGTTTTTCTCTTTTCATGTTCTTGATCCCGTCTCTCACTCTCAGTTTTTTGTATTTTCTCTCTATCTCTGTTTTATTCTCTTTTATGCTCTCTTCTGCCATCTTTCCTTCCCCTTCTCTCTCTTTTTCTGCATCCCTTTTCTGCAGGATGTCACCAACCATGTATCTGCACTGCCCCCATCTGGACAAAGCGATGAACTTCAGCTCAGATGAGCATAGCGATGGTCTCACTGTCATCGTCATTCACATAATTGTCCATCGTAACGTTTAATGTTCATCCACCCCATTTTTAATAATGATTATGCTATATGATCGGGAAAGGAACAGGATGTTCTTTAGGACCATGCAAAAGCAACTTGCAGCTGTAGTCTACTTGAAGTAGACAGTGAAAAACTACAGATTTCTGGATTTTAAGCCCAACCTTACCCAAACTACAAGCCAGGATCCCTGGTCCTGAATGTATCGCAGATAGAGCATCGAGACTTAGTTTGCAGTTATTAATGAATGAGTGAATTCATGCATGAATAAGTGAACAAATAATGGAATAATGAGTAAGTGAATGACTTAATTAATAAGTAAATGAATGAATGAGTAAAGGACTGAAAGGATCATTCCAGCATGTCAAACATGCCTTCTAGATTATTGGCATGACCATCTCTCCCTTTCTGCCCTAATCTGACCTCTTCCAGCCTGTAATGTGGCACAATCTCAGTGTAGAAATATTACAGACACACAGGGTGGGAGAGAGAGGCAGGAGAGAGAGAGATTGAAAGGTTATGTTGGAAGGAGAAATGTGTGTGAGAAGTGTCGGCGCATGTGTGTGTATTTGTGCATGAGCGTGTGTGTATGTATATATTTCCAGTAAATGGAAACCAAAGCATTTGAGTGGATTAGAGGACTGTGTCGGGCTGGACATCAAAGAGAAGTTGAACTTTCCAGCGCGCACACACACACACACACACACACACCACACACACACACACACGTAGCATCACATACTGAAGTGCACACACACACACATGTAAAAACACGCACATGTGTATGTCAACTGATGTGAATGGGGTGATAAAGTGGAGTGGTCCAGTTTGTGAAGAGACAGAGTGGAGTGAAGAGAGCGATGAGAGAAGTGGTCCGTCCGCTCCAGAACAAAGTCCTGTTGAAGCATACATGCTTGATCTGACCACACCCTCAGCCTCAGTCTCACCTCTCAGCCTCTCAATGCAGCCATGCCTCTCAGCCTCGCAACTCAGCCTCACCACTCAGCCTCAAAATGCGGCCTCACCTCTCAGTCTCACCGCTAAGTCACAGACTTCCTCAAAGTCAGATGCTGTTCCTTGTTTTGCCACAAGGAGTCTCATTCCTCCACGTTAGTAATCTATGTTCAGACTGAGTGTGTATCTCTGTGTGTGCGTGTTTGTGTGTGTGTGTGTGTGTGAGTGGGGAGAGGGAGAGGGAGAGAAAAGACAGGGCCACAACAATGGCCGTTTCACCTCCCTGTAAGGGCATTACTGTTGTGATTGAGGGTAAATTGAGTTGTACACTCTTAAGTGTAGGGGTTGTTACGGGACACTGCCTCAGGCTGCACGTCTGTTGCTAGACACAGTACAGCCTCTCTCACACACACATACACACCTACACACCCATACAAACACATACAGATAAACAAGCACATTCTGTACAAACATACACACCCACCCACCCCCCACACACAGACACACACACACTGTATTTCTAGTATTGTGGGGGGAAACAATTTTGTAACATCAAAAATCTTCCTGTTTTTCCTAATCCATAACCCAAATCTGAACTGTAACCTTGACCCATACCCTAACCTTAACCCCAACCTTAACTTTAACGCCCACACACACACACACACCCACGCATAAACACACACATTTTCACACCTTTCACAAACAGTGAGCATAGCATAACTCTGCTAGCAAAACTTCTCACTGCCAGCTACTTGAGGGAATGTGGTGCTGAGGCCTTAACTATGAACTCCTCACTACAGTGTCCTTGTCATGAAGAGCAGTACCAGCATTCCTCAGCTGGCCGAGCCAGACTGAGGCCAGTCCTGAAGGTCGTTACACACACAGCACAGCATCACAGTAGTCTGACTGGCATCAGAGTCTCTTATTTTCTGCTTGAGAGAAGCTGGGAGGCAGAGAGTCGAAAAACATCAAATCTTTATTTGTATAGAAACTCAAATCAAATATGTGTATAGCCATGTCACAAAGGGCTTTATTAGAGAGCCCATGGAGCTTAACACCAGAGACTCGAAGCTACGGCTCCTAATCAAGAGACCCCAATAACTTTGAGAGGCCACTGAAGACCAGAGATGGGGGGAGAGAGAGAGAGAGAGAGAGAGAGAGAGTAAGAGATGGAGAGCCATGGGAGAGAAATAAATAGCCGACTTCTGTTGAAGATGCAAAACCAGCCATGGCCCCTCTCAGGGGAGGTAATCACCAAATGTTAGTGGTGTCAACAGCTTGTTAACGCTCTCTCTCGGTTTTTTCTCTCTCTTTCAACCCACTCAACCCACTCTTTCAATTCCTGTCTCTCAGATGCCCCCGCTCCACTTGGAGGGGCCAACAGTAAACTTACCCAGAGTTGGCTGTCGCAGCCCCACAGGACAGATGAGCAGATGGATAATACAGGGTGAGCATTCCTAAACCAGTATAAAGTCATCTCTACTTCAGGCTACACTTCACCTGCAGAACACAAAGCCAAGAGGGGATGATCATCAAGTGAATCATCAATTATGGACCATAAATGGAGCTTATCATCCAGGGACAGTGTGTTCCTTCATAGGAGCCTGGTGAAGGGGAATGACGCCCTATGTGGCCTACTGATTACGACAGTCAACTGGTTCCAACCACTATTGGTGAGAGGAAGTGAGGTCACAACTGGAATTGATGACAGGAAGTGAGGTCAGGGGATGATTGGTGGGCAGGCGTTTTGTCTGTATGTGTAGAATAGGTTTTCTGTTTCTCTCTCTTTGTCCCATACATACACACAAACAGGATTCAGGTTGGCACAGGAGAGGTTTCCTGTCAGGCTGGTTAGAGAGGGGAGGGAGAGATGGACCTACATCAGTGTCTCAAGCCCTGAGCCAGTAAGAGCTAATTACATAACAGAGAGAAAGAGAGAGAGAGGGATAGAGAGAGACAGAGAGAGAGAGACAGAGAGTGAGTGAGAAAGAGAATGAAAACATGAACAGAGAAGTTTGTGTGCGAGAAGAGTGAGAAGGCATGGGCCTCTCTTTCCATAGCTAAAGAAAGGAACTACCCAACAGCAAGAAACAGTGGAAGAGAAGAGGAAAGAGAAGAGGAGAAAGGAGGTGTTCAACAACACTGAAAGAATATTGAGTTGGACTAATGAAGCTTGCTGATTGAAAGCAACCACTCAAGATGCTCAGAGACAGACATAAATGTATGTGTGTGTGTGTGTACTTGTGTGTTTGAATGATGGGCATAGTGAGAAAGTTTATATGTAAACGTGTTCTCTTATCACCCTGGGCATAGTCATTAAGTGACAGAACAGATCAGGAATTAATTATTTTGTCCAATGACATGACAAAAATGTTCGTATGACAATGAAACCGACGATGAGAGAGAGAGAGAGAGAGAGAGGAGAGAGAGAGAGAGAGAGAGGGAGTAGAAAAGGGAGCAACAGAAACAACAGAAACACAGTGTCATCCTTTTACACTTGTGTCTGAACTTGTATCAAGCTGCATGGAGGCACCGGATATAAGGCAGGAGATGGATTGCAGTACACCTGGTTATGCGGTGTGTGTTTATGTGTGTGTGTGTGTGTGTGCACGTGTGTGTGTCTAAACACCTCATTATTCTAATTACTGCAAACAGCTGCTACTGTGACCCAGCCTGAACCGCACGTGCTGAAACATGGATTTGGTTGTCACACACGCCCGCACACACACACTTACATAACAAGTGGTCAGACAACACCTGTGTATCTGACACACACACACACACACACACACACACACACACACACACACACACACACACACACACACACACACACACACACACACAGGCTCCAGAAGGGCCCTTTAAATCCAAGACACAAGCTGTGTCACCCAACACATACCAAACACCATTTAGACATGGAGATGTCCCCCGTCTGAGGGAGACAAGACGGAGGGTCGTACTGTGATAGCTGTGTGTGTACTATGTGGAGGCGTGGAGGTGCTTGTGCTCTGAGACAGAGCTACTATAGTAACTTACACATCAGGGCTAGAGAGGAAGACCAACAGTCCAAACCAAACTGACCTCGACTGAACTCCGAACCTGTATCAGAACCAATGACACACTTTAACTGTTGACTCTTCGTACGTACTGCAGCTTCCATTACAAATGATGTACTGTGGCATGCAGTACACGTACAATTAGGACAAACTACTGTGTCATAATATTGTGTTTTGAACTTTGACCCTCTTGTTCAATCAACCGTCACAGATTGTCACCCAAATGTTGAATGTAGCTGAAAAACTGTCTGCTCCTACGTGTTTTACCTTGGAGATGCAAACAAACTCTCTCCAGAGAAGTGCATACTGTCAGAGGGCAACCACGAGAGCTCTGCTGTTGTCACTCTATAATCATCATTTAGTCAATGGGACAAATCTTCCGGTGTACAAAGGATTGTGGGTCAAAATAGCCAAACTAGCATACTGGCTTGCATACTGCAAAATGCAACTGGATGCAGTGGGACATTCTAGTATTTTTGCCATGTTGCATTCAACATCCTGTGTATTGGGACATGCTGACACTGGAACACTAAGTATGGTAGTATTGGTATTGGGACGCACCAATGATCTCCTTTCACAAAACTGAGTTGATGTTCAAATGGACACTCACTGACAATTAGCGGTCAGCTAGCTGCTAATGACCAGCAATGAGGGTTAATAGACGTTTGTGCTGGCTAGTTAGCCGTCACAGCGGTGTCTGACTCACTGACCACCATCTGCACAGCGAGGTTTGTGGTCAAGTCACGGTCCAAAGCTGCTGGAGGATTCTGGTCAACTGGTTGTGGTTCACTGGTCACAAGTCTGTATTGTGCAGAAGGGGACATCTGTTCAAGCAGACATATTCACTCTTCTTTTCTCCATCCCTTTCTCTTCTTTTAGCCGTTTCCTTCTGTTGTGGAGCTGTTTTCTTTAATCAGGCCTCCCTCTTTTTTTTCAGTATGACAACAACTCTTCTGTTCTCTCAGTCTATCTGATCCTCCCTCTCTCTCCTTCTCTCTCTCTCCTTCTCTCTCTCTCCTTCTCTCTCTCTCTCTCATTTACAATTGCAGAGTTTAGAGGGATAGCAGGGTTGCAGGGATTTCAAGCCAACAAAGTAGGGCATAGAAAGTCCTGGAGATGTCCCAGACAACATGCGCACACACACACACACACTCACACACACACACAAACACTCACACACACACACACACACACACTTGAAAAATGACTCAACAGCTCAGTTGTGAAGTCACATGTCACATGTGTGAGTGTCAATACCACAGCAACATGACAACTAGTGCTAGCAGTTCGGCAGCTCATTAAGGTTAGGAGTTACAGTAATACAATAAGGGTTTAGATTCTTATTCCAGGTTTAGATAAGCCGCTAGGGACTGTCATGAGGAGCAGGACCAAAACAATTACAATGTACTTGTCCTTGTTACAAATGGCTGATTAACGTGGAACTAGAACTTGATTAGTACAACATCACCCTAATAGAGAGTAGAGTAAATCAAAACTAATCTGATCTATGTGTACTGTGTGCATGTACTGTGTGTGTGTGTGTGTGTGTGTGTAAAGAGGTAGGATACTAAAGGTTTGTAACGTCTCCCTAGTGGACTCGGAGCCGCAGGTTGTATCTCCTCTTCGGGAACATCAAAGAGAGAGAGGGCTGCTGGTCCTACATACTGATGTTTACAGCACAACACACGCTTCCTCCAGATATCTGCTATACTCAATCCCCGATTGGCCCACTACACACACATCCAAAATCCTACTTACACACACACACACACACACACACAAACACACACACACACACACATACAGACCTGTCATAATAAGAAGGACTCTCTTTTTTGACCAAGTTGCATCCTGGGTACAGCTGTTAGGCTACATTAGCATGTTAAGCTACATGAAGTAGTTAGGCTACATTAGCAGGTTAAGCTATATGAAGTAGTTAGGCTACATTAGCAGGTTAAGCTACATGAAGAAGTTAGGCTACATTAGCAGGTTAAGCTACATGAAGAAGTTAGGCTACATTAGCAGGTTAAGCTACATGAAGAAGTTAGGCTACATTAGCAGGTTAAGCTACATGAAGTAGTTAAGTTACATTAACAGGTAAGGCAACATTAGGAAGGTAGGGCATCTAAGGATCACCCCGAATTCTGTGTTTGCTGTTTACGAAAGGAGAGAGATGGGGTGGAAGGGAGGGAGAGAGAGAGAGAGAGAGAGAGAGAGAGAGAGAGAGAAAGAGAAGAAGGAGGCAGAGAGCAATCCGTTTTTTAGTTACTGTACGAAAACAACATGTTATTACTTTGCCATACTGGTAGCCTTACTTTAATTATCCTGCAGCTAGCCTGTACTGTTTACTTCCATACATTTCCATACAATTGTGGTGTAAAGAGAGAGACAGGCTCCTCTTCAGCCCCTCTGAAGGACAGACAGACTCAGCCCCTCTGAAGGACAGACAGGCTGGTTGATTTAGCGAAGTCTGGTTTCCACACTACACCCTGATGTAGATTTTGCGAGATCCTCTGAGACTGGTGTCATAAGGGGACTCTCACACACAAAAAAACAAGCCTCTTTCTCACAAACTCAGAAACAGTAAAGATTGCCCATGTCTCCTGTAACATTTCTCGGATCTCTCTCTCTCTACATTCTATGTTAGGAGAGATATAGAGCATTGAGGAGCGGGGAGGAGAGCGAGCGACGAGAGAAGAGCAGAGAGAAGGATGATCTATCTCCTCTTTTTCCGTTGCCGCTCGTTTTTCATGGTAAATTATTAAATTGACCCTCACAAACATATTGTCTGCCCCACTCAGTTCAATAAAAGGTGTAAAGGCCGAATATCCGGCGGCGCGGTGGGGTCCGCGTTACTTTATTGGGGATCTATTCGACTTTTCTCCCTCTTATATTACCTTTCCCTCCTCCATTTTTTTTGTACTCCATATGAAGTCGATGGATGGTATTGGGTGTGTCTGTGGACGGGGGGGTGTAAATATAAAGCATGTTGTGGGTTCGCTTTGAGGTGAACGAAGGGTCTGGCGCGTCTGCGGGTCCCTCGCGGGGCTCATAGGTCCTGACAGCTTCCCTCTGATTGCAATAAAAGGATACCACCTCCCCTGTAACATCGCTTCTGGTTTTGCGGGTATTGAACGGGTAAGGTCTTATTGTAGTGTGTTTGGGCGGTGGTTTTCTTCCTCTTTCGGTGTTGCGTTAGGATTAGGTGGGCTGTGGCGCCGTCGGCCTGGGCCTGGTTTTTGTTGCATTGGGGGCTTGTGTTTCTATTTATTATGGTATGGTTGTTGTGTATTTTGGTATTTTTTAATTTATATATGTGTGTGTGTGGTGGGGTAAGGGTTTATGTTTGTTCTGTGTGTGTGTTTGTGAACTTGACAGTGAGGGGAACGTGATTATGCTAACATCAGCACTGCAATGCGCTTATTTCTATCAAAAATATTCAACAATAAAAAACTATAAAGAGTAAGAAACTGTGTTGTGGATTTTAGGAAGAAAAATCCCCCACTCCCCATCCTCTCTCTCCTCTCCCCCACCCTTCTTTCTTCTGCGTTTGTCTTTATCCTCCTTTTCCTTTATTGATCTTTACCCGGCCTATGGCACAACCTCTTTCCCCCCCCACGATTATTCATTCCACTGATCCCCTCCTCCCCTTCACCCTCCATTCTTATGCCCCCCCCCCCCCTCATCCGCACGCCTCTTTTTTTTCTCCCCTCCCTCTCTGCCCCCTTCATTCCTACTCCCACCCCCCCCTCTTTTTTTCCCTTCCTTTTCCCTCCTCATTTCCACTCCGTTCGCTCCGCCCTTCCCCCCTCCCAGACCCTCCCTCCATCCCCCTCCCCTCCCTTCCCTCCCTTTCTATCCCGCCCCCATCTTCCTCCCCGTCTACCCCTTTTCGCCCTTCCCTCTGCCCGCTCGTCCCTGGCCCCACCCCCCCCCCCCCTATCCTCCTTCCCACTTGTTTCTCGCTTCCCCCCCCCCCCCACTCACCCCCCCTTTGACCACCACATCTCTCATACCTCCCCTAATCCCCCACCCGTTCGGTCCTTCCCTTTCCCCTACTGCCACTGCACCATCACCCCCATGCCTACCTACCTTCCCTATTCCTTTCTGCTATCCACCCTCTCCCGATTATGCCGTTCCCCTTCTTCCTCCCTCTATTATCGTCCACAGATTCTCCAACCTCCCCTCTGTGTCATCCCCCCCGTCGCCCCTTTTCACAACACACCCCTCTGTCCCCCCGTTCTCACGCCACCATACCCCTTCCTTGCCTTATCTATCCCTCATACTCCTCCCACGCTTCCTCACTTCTTTCTTTCCCGTCTCGTATGACAATTTACCCCCCTTCCTCTTCTTATTCATTTAATCTCCAACTATCCCAATGCTCCTACCCCTTCTTCAGCCACCACCACAACAACCACACAAACACTCAAATAATATAAACACACATTGTATGGAATAAGACGAATGTTGGGGGGTCTATGTTCTATGGAAACTTTCACCTCGTGTTATTATTCTCAGGAAGAGGAGAGAGATGTCAATAGAAAAAGCAGCAAGAGACATAGAAGCACTGAAGAGAAAGGTAAACATAGAGCCACAACGGAACCGGTAGAAGAAAGACGATAAGAGAACAGAGACAGGAAAAATAGGAAACAGGAAACAAGAGGAGACAGAGAGACAGGAACAGAGAGAGAGGAGAGGAAAAAGAGAGGATCAGAGCAACAGAGGGACAGGAATGAGAGTAAACAATAAACAGAAAACAAAGATGATCAGAGATTGAGCAAATCGAAAAAATTAATCTTCGAGAAAAGAAATCCAGACAGAGGAGGGAGTGTATGATGTTTGTGTCTGTGTGTGTTGGTGTGTGTTTGTTGTGAAGGTTTGTTGGAGCCAGAAAGTCAGGGTACATAGGAGGTGGTATACTTTCTAGAGATGTCACAACACAAACAGACGCACACACACACACACACATAGAACAGGTCCATTTGATTGTGGGTGTAGTCTTGTGGGGGTGGATTGAAAACGATGAGTTAAGGGAGAACAGCCAAGAGAAGTAGAGAGAAAGAGAGGAAAGAGAGCGAAAGAGTAGAGAGAAAAGAGGAGAAGACCGAGGAGAGGGAGAGAAGAGAGAGAGAATAGAGAGACAGGGAAGAAAGAGGAGAGAGAAAGAGAGACAAGAGTGAAAGAGAGAGAGAAAGAGAGACCGATGAGTGAAAAGAGAGGGACAGATTAATTTTTGAAACAACAGCAGGGAAATAAACCACAGTCTTTTCCTTGAAAATGTAAAGTCTGTTTAACATCTGTGATATCCAGCAGAACTTTACACTTGCTGACACGACACAGAGAACCAAAGACCTTCCCTCCCCTTCATCTCCCCCCACCGTCTGCTCTCCCTCCCGCTGGCATTTTTCCTTAGTTCTATCAAAAACATGCGGTTTATGATAAACAACCAGCCCATAAAAATTCATCTGCGGCTAGATTCTTGCGTGATGTGATCTGCTGGTTCTGCAGTTGAAAGTGTGTTTGTGTATGTGAAATCTTGAAGAAACTGGATCAATGTGATCTGTAGTTGTGTGTGTCTGTGTGTGTGTGTGTCACAACTGCACGGTTTTTGCCGTGAGAAAGGGGACTGGTGTGTCCCAAAGTGTGTGGCCTGGGACCAGCATATCTGATAGGGACCTGGCAAACAACCCCCCCCCCTAGTGCTACAGAGAAGTCAGGATCCTGGTCTAGATGAACATTCACACGCCAAGCCGGCGGCAGCAGGGCGCCGGCGTTAGATGACGGCCGGGGGCCCGCGGTCGCGCGAGCGCGCGCTCGGCGCGCGCGCTCGGCGCCGCGCAGCGCAGAAAGATCATCCCAACAAGAACACCCACCACATTCAAGATGTGGACTCAACCTCAAAAGTGAATGGAGTAATTGACAATGGGAAAGTTTGTTCAATGAAGCGTTCGTTCCTGTGATAAAAGTCACAGTACAAGCCAAAACATGACTCACCATGTCATTCACCACCACACACACACACACACACACAACCCTTAACCAACCATTCTAACATTCAGGCAATGGGGGCAGGTACCGCACACACACATAGTGGGAGGTGTTATCCCAGGGTCAAAACAGGAAAGAAGAAAATGAGCAACACCCCCCCAAAAAAATAATTGCCCTCTCTTCCTGACCTCACTCAGGTCATTGCAAACCTCAAGGCCCACACAATCCCCTGCCTCCCCTCAAGTCCCCAACACACCTGGGCTTGACAGTAAGCTACCAGACAAGTAACATGGAAACTCCAGCGGATTGGAAATGACCACATAACTCCAGCGACCCTACAAAAGACCGGTTGTAGGTGTCCCGTGTCACATGGTTCAGGTGAGCCCCAACGCAACAGTCTTAATCAGTCTCAAACTAAGTGAATCCAACTTACTTACATGTAAATGTATGACGATGTATTTATTTTTCTGACTGGATTTCAAGAGAATTACATAGGTCACGTCCTAATACATCTATTAAGATTGAATGCACGGTTTGCCATCATTAGTGTGAAAATTGAACCCCCAGTTCGACACAGCTGCGGAAGTTGGGGTTGAAGCTACAGACAAATCTACTGCTCTGTCCCAGATAGCGTCCTCCCTCTGGGTCTTGCCCTACATCTCTTGATAGACTCTAACTCTCTGTCTCTCGTCTCTCTCGTCTCCTCTCTCTCTCTCCCTCTCTCTGTCTCACTCTCTCTCTTGCCCTCTGCCTCTCACATCCTCTCCACTTGTGTGTCTTTTTAAAACAAAACCCAAATACTTCTGCACCACCTCTTGACTCTTTGCTCCTCTGGCCTTCATCAACACACTCACACACACACACACACCACACACACACACACACAACGCACACGCACAAACGCCGCGCACAGGCGCACAACACACACACACACACACACACACACACACACAAAAAACAACACACACACACAGCGCAACACACACACACACATCCCGAGAGCACACCAGTCTTTTTTCAAATGTTCAACACCAAGGACAGTAACCTTTGTAACAGGTACATCTGCAAGGTAGTGAGTCGTATAATAAATATTGTTTATAATATTAAAGAGGTATATAAAGAGTGTTAGACTCTCTCTCTCTCCTCAGAGACACATCACACAACAGAAGCATGTTTGTGTGTGTGGTGTGTGTGTGCGCGTTTGTCTGTCATATCTTTCCTAACAAAATGGATATGCTGCTATGGTAAAGGCATATACAGCATCGCGTCAGATGAAGGGTGTTTACCAAAGTTGTCTCGAGGTCTCAAGCTTGCGTGGGAGGAACAGGAAGGAGGGGAGGAACTTCCCGGGCGCTTAGCTAAACTCTGCGTCCACACACACTGCACACACACATGGGCTAACATGCTAATAGCACACACGGGACAGACAACTATGTCACACACACACATTTGAAGGACACACACTAACACGCTAATAACAACATACACTGCCGATGAAAACAAGTGTCGTTTCTTTAATACAGTCTGAGGTGTATTGTATCTTATGGTGTCCCAGTGTGTGTGGGTGGGTATGTGTGTGTGTGTGAGGCGTCCAGTGCCTTTTCCGGTTTTTCCACCTCAGGAACAGAACAATTCCAGACAGACGGGCACAAGAGAAGGGTGTGTGGGTTGTACTTGGCGTGTGTGTGTGTCTGTGTGTGTGTGTGCGCCGGAGAGCGACACCGTGAGGCAAGTCAAGAGCCAAACAATTCAGTCACTCACAGCGTGATACATCTGAACAACAACAAACGACGACACTGCTTAGAAATGCTGCCATCTACCCCTGCCACTTCCACACACACTTACACAACACACCATCACAACACACACACACAAACACACAGTTGAGTCATGGAATTATTGAGTCAGTAAGGGGTCTGGAACCAGACACACATGAGTATGTTGATGTCCTGAAAGAGAATTAGAGAGGCTGACTAACGTAGCATAGTGCATATGAAATGATAAGAGGGTGAACTTAATGACGAGTGGTATATCTCTATGTGACGATACCTCATATATACTAATATAGCGATGTATCATATCTATATATATGTATCTTATACTATCTATATATATATATTAGATCATATACTAGTATATAATATATATATATATGCTCAAAATATATATATAGATGTATATATATATAGATCTATATTAGATATTAATATATATCTATAGATATATCTACAAAGACTCGTATGATGTATATATAAGATATATATATATATAATCTTATATCTGTCTATAATATATGTATCTATATTATATTATAGGCATTATACTATGTCCTATAGATATTGTCTAAGATATATGATATGTATATATATCTACTATAGGTATCTAGAGCTATATCTCTCTCTCAATATATTAGTCTATACGCTCTTTCCTATCTCTCTCATCTTTATCTCTATATCTATATCTCTCGCTCTCTCTGTCTCTATCTCTCATCCAAACCCTCTACACTATCCCTTCTCTCTCTCGCTTCTTCTCGCCTCTCTCTATATCTTCGCGCTATATCTATCTCTCTATCTCTATCTATCTCTATCTCTCTCTTGCTGCTCCTGCCAACAAATTACAACATACAGTAAACAGGGAATAGATATGACAAAA
>CAEFZP010002087.1:5000-12500 GCA_903064625.1 Mallotus villosus
GACATGTGATGTCTCGACTAGCTGGTGCAGGGCATGAGACATGTGATGTCTCGACTAGCTGGTGCAGGGCATGAGACTTCCCCTCCTCACACACAGGCCTGAGTGTGACGGTGTTAACTGAGGTGTGGAGTGTGTGTGAGGGGTGTGTGTGGAGTGTGTGTGTGTGTGTGTGTGGAGTGTGTGGAGTGTGTGTGTGTGTGTGTGTGTGTGTGTGAGCCCTGCCAGGTCCAGCAGGCCCCGACTCTCCCACAGACCAACTCTTTCGGCTTCATTTGACAGAAGATTTACACACACACACACCTCAGCCTTTTACTAGGGCCATCTGTATGTATGTGTGTGTGTGTGTGTGTGTGTGTGTGTGTTGAGTGATGGGTTTGCATAATGTTATCTGCACGTCACAGGACTTGAATCATGCACTGTCACCATCTGCTACATAACCCCCCCCTCATCTGTGCCTACACACACACACACACAAAACACGTCGTTTGTGCAAATCCTCCCCACTTCCTTGGTGACGAGAGGATCCCTGCCAATTACCCATGTGCCCATATCCTTCTCTCACAACCCCCTGCTTTCCTCTCTCTCTGTCTCTGTCTCTCTCTCTCTGTCTCTGTCTCTGTCTATCTCTCTCTCTCATTCTGACGCACACATGCACATGCACACACACACACACACACGCACCGCACACACAGTTGGTTCAAAAATAGAACAAAGGCACACACTCCCGCTCAGTGAAAATCCAGCCTTCTTCAGCTGAGGCACACAAATGCTACAAAATAAATCTTGCAAGAGATTTAAAGAAACCTGCTGTAGAGGATCTGGATGCGATAGTGATCGAGGAGGTCGAAGGTCATCCGTCTCTCTCACCCAGGAAGCAGGGTGGGGCGGCGTTAGGAAACGTCTCTCAGATCAGACAGAACTGATCTAGGATCAGCAACCGACTCCGCCAACATGCACTGCTACAGTCCAGCATCGTAGAACAACCTCTGATCTGAGGTCAGCTCAGCTGTGTCTACATTTACATTTACATTTATTCATTTAGCAGACGCTTTTATCCAAAGCGACTTCCAAGAGTGTGTCTGTAAATGCAGACCGTTCCTTGACACTGCTAGAGCCACGTGCTTCCGATCCTGGATGTTCTCTAGAACTCTGTATACTCTCGCTATGTGTGCGTTGCTTTGGATGCTAGCTGACTAGCGTGTAGCTTAGCCAGAGCAGAGCAGCTCCTAGCTGACTAGCGTGTAGCTTAGCCAGAGCAGAGCAGCTCCTAGCTGACTAGCGTGTAGCTTAGCCAGAGCAGAGCAGCTCCTAGCTGACTAGCGTGTATCTTAGCCAGAGCAGAGCAGCTCCTAGCTGACTAGCGTGTATCTTAGCCAGAGCAGAGCAGCTCCTAGCTGACTAGCGTGTAGCTTAGCCAGAGCAGAGCAGCTCCTAGCTGACTAGCGTGTATCTTAGCCAGAGCAGAGCAGCTCCTAGCTGACTAGCGTGTATCTTAGCCAGAGCAGAGCAGCTCCTAGCTGACTAGCGTGTAGCTTAGCCAGAGCAGAGCAGCTCCTAGCTGACTAGCGTGTAGCTTAGCCAGAGCAGAGCAGCTCCTAGCTGACTAGCGTGTAGCTTAGCCAGAGCAGAGCAGCTCCTAGCTGACTAGCGTGTAGCTTAGCCAGAGCAGAGCAGCTCCTAGCTGACTAGCGTGTAGCTTAGCCAGAGCAGAGCAGCTCCGGGCGGTTATGAGGATCAGATCTGGTGGAACCTCAGAAGAGGTCATGCTCCTCACGCCAAGCAGAGGCGTCGTCCAGAGTTCAGCACACAGCCTGGACTCATCCCGAGAGACAGGGAGGAGGGTGGGCCTGGACTCATCCCGAGAGACAGGGAGGAGGGTGGGCCTGGACTCATCCCGAGAGACAGGGAGGAGGGTGGGCCTGGACTCATCCCTGAGAGACAGGGAGGAGGGTGGGGTTGGGCCTGGACTCATCCCGAGAGACAGGGAGGAGGGTGGGGGTGGGCCTGGACTCATCCCGAGAGACAGGGAGGAGGGTGGGCCTGGACTCATCCCGAGAGACAGGGAGGAGGGTGGGCCTGGACTCATCCCGAGAGACAGGGAGGAGGCTGGGCCTGGACTCATCCCGAGAGACAGGGAGGAGGGTGGGCCTGGACTCATCCCTGAGAGACAGGGAGGAGGGTGGGACTGGGACAGCCACTCTGCTATTGTTAGAGACAGAAGATCTCTAGAACTGTGACAGGTCTCGGGGGTCTCGGGGGTCTCGGGGGTCTCGGGGGTCTCGGGGGTCTCGGGGGTCTCGGCGGTCTCGGGGGTCTCGGGGGTCTCGGCGGTCTCGGGGGTCTCGGGGGTCAGTAACTCTGATCAAACCGGTTTCAGTTTCACCTCAGTTGGAGCCTCGTGCCAAAGACTCGTTTGGAAGTGACTCATGCAAAAGACTCGTTTGGAAGTGACTCGTGCAAAAGACTCGTTTGGAAGTGACTCGTGCAAAAGACTCGTTTGGAAGTGACTCATGGATAAGACTCGGTCTCATGCATAAGTATGGAAGCAAATCAGTGCCATAATGTTTTGAATTTGAAAAGGCATGAAATACTTAATATTGAAATGTAAACAACACTGAATTCTCATCTGAATATATTTCAATGTAAAATAAAATTCAGGTTGCTCAAATTCGAGCCTAATTCGATCTTAAAAAATTCTACCATAAAAAAATCGACCCTATCAAATTTGAGCCGAAAATTTTCCAGCTGAAAAAATGAGCCCAATTTTTTTTGAGCCTATCAAATTCGACCCCAAAAATTTCGAGCTTAAATTCTGATTTTTAACATCCGGGATATCAAGGAAAGGTAGAGCAATCGAGCATCCTGAGCAGCTCCAATCCAGGGGCCTGAGGAGAGAGTTCCGGTTTAGAGGGGCCTGAAGAGGGAGCGCTGCAGTTGGATAGGTCAGAAGTTCGGAAGTAGAAGTAGGCTCGAATTTTTTAGGTCAAATTTTATAGGCTCAATTTTTTGGGGCTCGAATTTTTTCAGCTGGAAAATTTTCGGCTCAAATTTTTCAGCTGGAAAATTCGGGTCTAATTTGATAGGGTTTAATTTTTTATGGTTACATTTTTTAAGATAATTTTTTTTGAGCAACCTGAATTGTATTTTACATTGAAATATATTCAGATGAGAATTCAATGTTGTTTCAATATTAAGTATTCAATGACTTTTAAAATTCAAAACATTATGGCACTGATTTGCTTCCATACATATGACTCGTTTGGAAGTGACTCGTGGATAAGACTCGTTTGGAAGTGACTCGTGGATAAGACTCGGTGCAGGGAAGGGTTTCAACAGTCAACACTGCCTCACTGGCTGAAAACAGGTGTCAATACTACAAATACTACAAATAAGCACTTCAAACTGCAGCTTATTTTTAGTGTCTATCTGTATGTACACATGAGTACGCCTGCATGAGATGGCACAGATAAGAACTAGGTGGGTAAGTTAGTGCTTTGCAGTGTGAAACAATTAAGACAGTATACTTAACAAAAGCTTGTCTGAGACAAAGACAGAGAGAGACACATGTGTTGCTGTAGGGTGGACTCTGACCAGGAACCACTCAACATGTCCTGCGTTTCCTGAACAACTTACAAAGGTGCGACACAAGGTCTGGAATTTAACGTTGGGTAACGCTGTGCTCCAGTTCCATGTGGTTTGGCGTGATGCCACGGAGATAACGTCTCTTTACAACAGACGGAAACTACCCTGCTTATACCTGCACTAAACAGGACTTTCTCTAACCCCACCCCACAAACACTCTCTGTCCTTCACGTTCACTCTCTCTCAATCACTCTCTCCCTCACATTCACGCTCTCTCTCACATTCACTTTCTCTCTCACATTCACTCTCTCCTCTCTCCCTCACGTTCACTCTCTCTCTCACATTCACTCTCTCCCTCACGTTCACTCTCTCTCACGTTCACTCTCTCTCACATTCACTCTCTCCTCTCGACCTCACATTCCCTCCCTCTCTCTCGGGTAATGGTTGATCTTGATAGTATTTCCCTGTCTGGCTTCTCATTCACATAGCGTTTGTCAGCAACTCAACACGGGCCCAGACTATACTCCAGTTAATACTTTGTGTGAATTCTGTTAAGGTTTAACAAACATGTACACACCTGCTACACACCTGCTACACACACACAAACCCTGTAGTCAAACCAAAAATCTTGAGATGTAATCATGTGAACAGAGTACAGCAGGTGTTCTGTCCAGAGAGAAGGTTGAGGGTGAGAGAGGGGGAAAGGACACCTGTGCCAAAGCTTTGCAGCCCGCCCTCAGCTTGGGTGTCTGCTTTCAGTTGAGTGTGGGTGTGTGTTGTGTGAATGTCTAAAGTGAGCAAGATGACCAGGAGATTTAAAACATTCCTTCACTTGGGTCTCCACCCTGATCTCCTCACCTAAACGTTCTCCTCTCACGCCCTTCACACTTCCTAAACGTTTTCAAACAATGGAAGTCGCCTTGTCTGCTGACGTGTGACTGACGGTTCTGCAGAACACTGTTTGAGTGGCCAGTCCCAACCAGGGCGCCGTCATGGCTGTATAAGGTGTTACACTCTTTAGCCCGACTAAACAAACGATCGTTTACGTTGCCTAATCTGTGTGTGACACCGGGAATGCGGCACATGTATTTGTCAGAGCCCGATGATCCAGGAACGTCAAAAACATGAGCTAAATCAATATAAATCACATTTGTCACACACAGGTGTTGCAACTCGCGTTCGTTGGAAACGGAAAAGAATTAGAAACTAGCAATAGCTTAATCAGATTTCAGTTGTATTTCACAACAAAAGAACCGTCAGACTCCACATTGTATTCCTTATCACCACACCTAGCTAGCTAAACATGTGGCCAACGGGTTAGCCTATACAAGACAGCTAATTGTAGTCGTGCTAACTAACAGATAACTGTTTGATTAGAAATAGGGAATTGTACAAGAGAAAGTACAACTAGACGAACTAGCAACCACTTTAATGTACGGGTTTCACTAGTTTATATAATTTTGTATAGCTTTGTGTGTGTGTGTAAGAATGAGAAGTCCTCTGCCTTGGCTAAGTTTAAGTCCAACTGGATTCAGTTTTGAGAATGAATGGTGTGTGTGTGTGTGTGTGTGAGAGAGAGAAGGAGAGAGCGTGAGAGAAAGCGTGTGTGTGTGTGTGTGTGTGTGTGTGTGTGAGAGAGAGAAACAGAGAGCATGAGAGAGTGTGTGGTGTGTGTGTGCAGTGCAGGCTTAGTTCCTCCTCCATTGATGTGTGGCCTTGAGATCATTCCTCTCCCACGCAGTGTTGCCCCCTGGGCACTGCCCTGCAGGATGAACACACTGCACCCTCTCCCACCCCCCGCCACCCACCCCCCCGCCCAGCTACACACACTGCACCCTCTCCCACCCCCCGCCCAGCTACACACACTGCACCCTCTCCCACCCCCCGCCCAGCTACACACACTGCACCCTCTCCCACCCCCCGCCCAGCTACACCCACTGCACAGTCTCCCATCCACCCCCCCATCCACCACCTCCCAGCTACACCCACCTCCCCCCCTCCATACCCATATCAGGAGGTGCTGTGTGTTTGCCACAGGGTTGGGGGAAGGGAGTCCTTTACACTTCAGACAACATCCCTTTATCACATGGCTGTGAGTGTGTTTGGGACAGTGTGAAAGAAAAGCAAGAGTAGAAAGAGAGAGGGTATTAAAGTATTAAGGACTTGCGGTTTCCAAACATCCAAGTTGGAACATTACACAGATACACTTAATTTCATACCAACGCCTTAATGCCCTTGGGTTAACCTCATCCGCAAACCACATCACAGGAGCCAGGCTAGCGCTAACACAGGAGCCAGGCTGGCGCTAACACATGAGCCAGGCTAGCACTAACACATGAGCCAGGCTAGCGCTAACACAGGAGCCAGGCTGGCGCTAACACATGAGCCAGGCTAGCACTAACACATGAGCCAGGCTAGCGCTAACACATGAGCCAGGCTAGCGCTAACACATGAGCCAGGCTAGTGCTAACACAGGAGCCAGGCTAGCACTAACACATGACCCAGGCTAGCGCTAACACAGGAGCCAGGCTAGCACTAACACAGGAGCCAGGCTAGCGCTAACACAGGAGCCATGCTAGCGCTAACACGGGAGCCAGGCTAGCGCTAACACAGGAGCCAGGCTGGCATTTCCAGCTAAATGTTGCTTGCGTCCCCAGGGCTCTGGGTGGTGAGTCCTGACTCTCCCAGCTCCGTGGGCCCACGCTGACATACTGTCTGTGTGTGTGTGTGTGTGTGTGTGTGTGTGTGTGTGTCTGTCTGTGTGTGTGTGTCTGTGTGTGCGTCTGTGTGTGTAAACACCCAGCAGAAATGTCAGAGGGTAACCCAAGACTGACCCCCCCCACCCCTCCCCCTCTGAGGAGGGCTCAGACACCAAGAGACGAGAGACAAGAGAGTCAACGAGAAGTTTATGTACGCTACAGAACCGCCGCTCCAGATGTCCATCTGATCCACTGAGCTGTCTTTTATATACCAAGTTACACTCTACGGAAACGTTGACTATCATTTTCAGTTTTACGTCGGTTTAAAACAACCTGTTTGGGTCAGGTGAGTTATAGTAGAGACTGCTCTGTGTGGACCTCCCACTGCCACGGTGATGGATAGAGGGGGCCGTCTGTGTGTGTGTGTGTGTGAGACACCGCAGCTCTTACAACCAGCAATAGGTCAGTTCACACACACCACACACACACACACACACACCACACACACACACACACACACACACACACACACCACACACACACACACACCACACACACACACACACACCACACACACACACACCACACACACACACACACACACACACACACACACACACACACACACACACACAGGGTCTTATGAAACCAAGCACTCAGGTTAGCGCTGCAATAATCAGGCTTGACTAATCAATCTTCTTCACAGAGGGAGGCTGGTGTGTAAACAGCAGACCAGACTAGCAGCTTAGCTGGAGGGAGGGTTACATGGTTACAGTCACGAGCTGGAGGGAGGGTTACAGTCACAAGCTGGAGGGAGGGTTACATGGTTACAGTCACGAGCTGGAGGGAGGGTTACATGGTTACAGTCACGAGCTGGAGGGAGGGTTACAGTCACAAGCTGGAGGGAGGGTTACATGGTTACAGTCACGAGCTGGAGGGAGGGTTACAGTCACAAGCTGGAGGGAGGGTTACAGTCACGAGCTGGAGGGAGGGTTACATGGTTACAGTCACGAGCTGGAGGGAGGGTTACAGTCACAAGCTGGAGGGAGGGTTACATGGTTACAGTCACGAGCTGGAGGGAGGGTTACAGTCACAAGCTGGAGGGAGGGTTACAGTCACGAGCTGGAGGGAGGGTTACATGGTTACAGTCACGAGCTGGAGGGAGGGTTACAGTCACAAGCTGGAGGGAGGGTTACATGGTTACAGTCACAAGCTGGAG